>SJYC01010406.1:0-10515 GCA_006408675.1 Madoqua kirkii | reverse complement strand
ATTGGGCACCTACTGACTTGGAGAGTTCCTCTTTAGTATCCTATCATTTTGCCTTTTCATACTGCTCATGGGGTTCTCAAAGCAAGAATACTGAATTGGTTTGCCATTCCCTTCTCCAGTGTACCACATTCTGTCAGACCTCTCCACCATGACCTGCCCATCTTGGGTGGTCCCACAGGGCATGGCTTAGTTTCACTGAGTTAGACACAACTGTAGTCCATCTGATTAGACTGACTAGTTTTCACTAAGTCAGAATAAAATATGTCATATGTATTTCTTGATAGATGATCATGTGAATCAGATCACAGGAATGTATGTCAATGGCACTCTGAAAAGATTACCATTACTCGGCACCAGTACTTACTATTACTACCAGTAGACCCTGACCTACCATGAGCTGTAGCTCCACAGATCAATTTTCTTGGGACCTGATAGTCTCTGGACTAACTATACTTCAAGGTTCTTTTCATTTTAGTTTTTGACCCCTTCATCCACTTCTCTCAATCTTATCCTCCACCACCAATCTGTTTTCTGTACCTAGCAAGTTGGTTTTTATTTATTTTTTAAAGTTATTTGTTCATTCTTTAGGTTTCCCATTTAAGTGAGATAATATGCAATTTGTTTTTCTACATCTGACTTATTTTACTTAGCATAATGCCTTAAGGTTCATCCATTTTATCACAAATAGCAAGACTTCATTCTTTCTATGGCTTAATTATATTCCATTGTGTATATATGCCACAATTTCTTTATTCATTCATCCATTGGTGGACACCTCAGTTGTTTCTATATCTTAGTTTTTGTTAATAATGCTGCAGTGAACATAGGGGTTCATATATCACTTGGAGTTACTGTTTTTATTTCTTTAGATAAATACCCAAAAGTGTAATTGCTAGATCACAGGGTAGTTTTATTTTTAACTTTCTGAGGAATCTCCATACTCTTTCCCATAGTGGTTGTACCAATTCACATTCCCACCAACAATGCACAAGTCTTCCCTTTTTCCACATCCTTGCCAACACTCACTTCTTATCTTTTGATTAATATACCTCAGTTGTTTCTATATCTTAGTTTTTGTTAATAATGCTGCAGTGAACATAGGGGTTCATATATCACTTGGAGTTACTGTTTTTATTTCTTTAGATAAATACCCAAAAGTGTAATTGCTAGATCACAGGGTAGTTTTATTTTTAACTTTCTGAGGAATCTCCATACTCTTTCCCATAGTGGTTGTACCAATTCACATTCCCACCAACAATGCACAAGTCTTCCCTTTTTCCACATCCTTGCCAACACTCACTTCTTATCTTTTGATTAATAACCATTCTAACAGGTGTGAGGCTGTATTTTATTGTAGTTTTGATTTGTGCTTCCTTGATAAGAGTTGGACTGTGAAGAAGGCTGAGCACCAAAGAACTGATACTTTTGAACTGTGGTGTTGGAGAAGACTCTTGAGAGTCACTTTGACTGCAAGGAGATACAACCAATCCATTCTGAAGAAGATCAACCCTGGCATTTCTTTGAAAGGAATGATGCTAAAGCTGAAACTCCAGTACTTTGGCCACCTCATGTGAAGAGCTGACTCATTGGAAAAGACTCTGATGCTGGGAGGGATTGAGGGCAGGAGGAGAAGGGGATGACTGAGGATCACATGGCTAGATGGCATCACTGACTTGATGGACACGAGTCTGAGTGAACTCCAGAAGTGGTGAGGGAGGCCTGGCATGCTGCAGTTCATGGGGTCGCAAAGAGTCGAACACGACTGAGTGACTGAACTGAACTGAACTGATGATTAATGATGTTGAACATCTTTTCATGTATCTATTGGCCATCTGTATGTCTTCTTCAGAAAAAATGTCTATTCAGAGCTTCAGCCCATTTTTAATTGTTCTTGCAATTGAGTTATGGATTTTTAATGTATTTTTGGATATTAGCCCCTTATCAGATATATTATTTGCAAAGACTTTCTCCCATTCAGGAGGTACCTTTTCATTTTGCTGATTTTCTTTGCTGTGCAGAAGCTTTTCAGTTTGATGTGGTCCCACTTTCTTATTTTTGCTTTTGTTGTTTTTGCTTTTGGTGTCATATTCAAAAAAAAATCATTGCCAAAACCAATGCCAGGTATTTTACAACCTATATTTTCTTCTAGGACTTTCGTGGCTTCATATCTCACATTCAAGTCTTTAATCAATTTTTAGTTAATTTTATGTATAGTACAAGACAGTGTTCAAGTTATATTCTTTTGCAAGTGGCTGTCCCAGTTTTCCCAGCACCATTATTAAAGAGACTGTCCTTTTCCCCTGTATATTCTTGGAACCTTTATAGTATATTAATTTGGGCCATACACATGCATCCTAAGTTGCTTCAGTCATGTCTGACTCTTTGCAATCATATGGACTGTAACCTGCGAGACTTCTCTGTCAATGGAATTCTCCAGGCAAGAATATTGGAGAGGCTCTGACATAAATCACAGCAAGATTCTCTGTGACCCACCTCCCAGAAATAAAAACAAAAATAAACAAATGGGACCTAATTAAGCTTGAAATCTTTTGCACGATGAAGGAAACCGTAAACAAGGTGAAAAGGCAGCCTTCAGAATGAGAAAAATTAATAGCAAATGAAACAAGTGACAAAGAATTAATCTCCAAAATGTACAAGCAGTTCATGCAGCTCAATATCAGAAAAATAAACAACTGATTAAAAAATGGGCCAAAGAACTAAACAGACATTTCTCCAAAGAAGACATTCAGATGGCTAACAAACACATGAAAAAAAAAGCTCAATATCACTTATTATCAGCAAAATGCAAATCAAAGCCACAATGAGGTACTGTCTCACACCAGTCAGAATGGCTGCCATCCAAAAGTCTACAAAAAAGTAAATGCTGGAGAGAATGTGGAGAAAAGGGAACCCTCTTACACTGTTGGTGGGAATGCAAACTAGTATAGCCACTATGGAGAATAGTGTGGCAAGTCCTTAAAAAACTGGAAATAGAACTGCCATATGACCCAGAAATCCCACTCTGGGCATACAAAGAGGAAACCAGAATTGAAAGAGACATGTGTATCCCAATGTTCACTGCAGCACTGTTTACAATAGCTAGAATATGGAAGCAACCTAGATGTCCATCAGCACAGGAATGGATAAAGAAATTGTGGTATATATACATAATGGAATACTACTCAGCTATAAAAAAGGAACACATTTGAGACCGTTCTAACGAGGTGGATGAAACTGGAGCCTATTATACAGAGTGAAGTAAGTGAAGTAAGTTAGAAAGAGAAACACCAATACAGTATATTAGCCATATATATGGAATTTAGAAAGAAGGTAATGATGACCCTATATGCAAGATAGCAAAAGAGACACAGATGTAAAGAACAAACTTTTGGACTATGTGGGAGAAGGTGAAGGTGGGACGATGTGAAAGAAAAGCATTGAAATATGTATATTACCATATGTAAAATAACCAGTTCAAGTTCGATGCATGAAGCAGAGCACTCAAAGCTGCTCTAGGACAACCCAGAAGGATGGGGTGGAGAAGGAGGTGAGAGAGGTTTCAGGATGGTGGGGCACATGTACACTCGTGGCTGATTCATGTTGATTTATTGCAAATGCACCCCAATGTTGTAAAGTAATTAGCCTCAAGTTAAATAAATTAAGAAAAAAAAGAGAGAGAGAGACTACTGAAGTGGGTTGCTACTTCCTTCAAGGGATATTCCCAAACCAGGGATCAAAGCTGTGATTCTTATATCTCCTGCATTGGCAGGTATGTTCTTTAGCAATAGCACTACCTGGAAAGCCCTTTGACCATATATGTATAGGTTTATTTCTGAGCTTTACATTTTGTTGCAATCATCTATGGGTCTGTTTTTATATCAATAGCATACTATTTTAATTACCATAGATTTCTAATACTGTTTGAAATCAGAGGCATGATATCGCCAGCTTAGTTTTTCTTCTCAAGATTACTTTATTTGGGGTCTTTCATGGTTTCCTACAGATTTTAGGATTATTTGTTCCACTTCTGTGATAATTATCATTAGAATTTTGATAGAAATTTTGTAAATCTTTGAATTGCTTGGGGTAGTATGAATATTAACAATATTGATTTGTCCAACCCATGAGCATAAAATTACTTTCCTTTTGTGTCGTCTTCAATTTCTTTCATTATTAAGGTCATATTTTTCAATATACATATCTTTCACTTCTTGGTTAAATTTATTCCTAGGCGTTGTATTCATTTTTATGCTGTGGTAAATGGGATTGTTTTCTTAATTTCTTTTCCTGATCATTTGTTATTAGTGTATAGAACCATAATAGATTTTGTGTATTGATTTTGTATCCCATGACTTTACTGAATTTATTAGTTTGAACACTTTTTTGGTGGCATATTTAGGGTTATATAATATCACATCATCTGCAGATAGTGACAATTTTGCTGCCTCTTTTCCAATTTGGATGCTTTTTTTCTTTTTCATGCCTTCTTCTGGCTAAGACTCTCAGTGAAAAATTGGTGAGAATGGACATCTTCGTCTTGTTCCTGATCTTAGAGGAAATGCTTTCAGCCTTTCACCATTGAGTATGAGGTTAGCTCTGTGTTTGTCATATGTAGCCTGTATTATATTGAGGTACATTCCCTTCGTAGCTATTTTATTGATACTTTTATGGCAAAATGATGCTGAATTTTGTCAAAAACTTTTTTGCTTTTATTGAGATGATCATATGATTTTTATCCTTCACTTTGTTAATGTGATGAAAAACTATTGTTTTTTTAAAATTCTTGTAATCTTTATTAAACATAGATTTCTCACAAAATGACCAGAAATAGCTTACTTAGACACTATTAAATAAGATTAGGACTATTTTCCACAAGATCAGTGGCAAAATGGTTCTAAGAAACTTTGCAACTCTAATTTACAAGTGAACCAGGTAATGAAAGACCCTACTGTCCGATTCAAACTGGAAATGTAGTTTAAGTACACTCAGTCTGATGCAAAGATACAGTTAAAAGGATTTTCTTTTTTTCTAGCCTCATGTGTAGGTAAGCCTACATTTTTTTCTCATGGACTCAAGAATTAAACATTTTTTTTCCCTAATAACAATAGCTCTGAAATATGTTCCCAGTAAGTAGGGAAGTCATTTACTCAATTACTAGATCAGAACCAGAGACGTTGGCCTCATTTACTATAACCTCTTCCTTCAGTGGATGTGAAAACTAGATGTCAGAGTTTGTAACATGCTGAGGGCTACAAAGTGGTAGGAGATACAGAAAAAAGTACTCAAATCCCCCTCCACTGGTTCATACCACCCTCTTCTGCATTTCTAGGATTCTTCCTACCATATCCACTTCTTTACTGCCTCTTCATTACCTCTTTTATTTCTCTTTGGATGAAAAATTCCTTGAAACCAACTGAAACTATTATTTCATTCAAATTTACATTCACTTGCTAAATTCACATTATATCCATACCCAACTATGTTCAATTCTATTGCTTGATCAGTGCCAAATTCATTGATGATCTTAAATTATTCCCTTACTAAATCCACAGAAATGTTAATCATATATTCTCGGCTTAAAGTTCAAAATCAACCTGTATTGCATTTATTTGTGTGAGTCTATTTTTCAAGGTCAGCTTAGGCACTTGTAATGTAAGCCTTGCTTTAGAAAAGGCTCAAATGGCCTAGCCATAACCTTGGAAAACATATGCTTAAATGCTGAAAGAGGCATTTTGACTAACAGATGCAGTTGAAATAAATGCCTTTATGAACTACACCCTAGTAATGAACTTCCTGCATCTTAAGAGCTTCATTTGCTATTTCCATAATCATCATGTTCCTAGTGTCACAGGAAATTAGTGTGTACTCATCTTGCTATCTGTCCTTCATGGTAATTATATTATTGTTAAAATAAACTAATGATTGAATTGACAGAACAAGCCCACAATTAAATGGCTTTCAGAAGAGAAACTGAAATTAGTAAATTTTATAAAACTAAGGAATCTTCGAAGTATAAAATTGGTTTGTTGCTTTTTCTTCATAAAAAATCATGTGGTTAAGAGGGATTTATTGTGGGTGTCATGATGCCTGAAAATGTCTTAATCAAGATTGATTTAGACCAATATGGCCTGACTGAAGATGGACAAATGCTATCATAAGACTAGCATCAAAATATCACAGTCTCTGAACCACTAAAAAGAACTGCTTTGTGAAGAAGTATATAGAATTTGTATTGACATAATTCCATTGCTGAAATATGAGTTTGAATTATGATGTTCTATATTTTAAAGTACCAACATAGTAATCAAAATTATAATAATAGAATTGGCTAAGAATCAGAAAAGTTCAGTAATACATATAAATTATCTGTTCTTCGTCTGCTCAGTAATACCTATCAGTAATTCTGCTTGGATAAAGAAATCTTAGGCACTGAAGTCAGACAAATTTGAATTCCAATTCTAGTAACAGTGTAATCTATAGCAACTAATCTCAACCTCAATCTCAGATATATCAGCTATGTATAAATTATATACAATATTTTCTACTTCTGAAGACTGTTATGAAGATTAGATTAAACATCTTTAACATAACAGTACCTAGTAAGTGATCAGCAAAGATAAGCCAAAAGTGTTAATGAGGTATTCATTTTATTATCTAATTTATATAAGTTACCATAATAGCATGCATAAGTTATATTTTAAAACCTTTCCTTGGAGATCAGTCAGTTCAAAATTATCTTTGTGGAATATTCTTAAAGAGATGGGAATAGCAGACCACCTTACCTGCCTCCTGAGAAACCTGTATGCAGGTCAAGAAGTAATCGTTAGAACCAGACATAGAAGAACAAACTGGTTCAAAATTGGCAAAGAAGTATGTTAAGCCTGTATATTGTCACCCTGCTTATTTAGCTTATATGTAGAATACATCATGAAAAATGCTGGGTTGGATGAATTCCGAGCTGGAATCAAGATTACCAGGAGAAATATCAACAATATCAGATATGCAGATGATACCACCCTAGTGGCAGAAAGTGAAGAGGAGCTGAAGAGCCTCTTAAGAAGTTGAAAGAGGATAGAAAAAAATCTGGCTTAGAACTCAACATTCAAAAAACTAAGATCGTGTCATCTGGCTCCATTACTTCATGGCAAATAGATGTGGGGGGCAGGGAATGGAAAGAGTGGCAGATTTTTATTTTCTAGGTCTCCAAAATCACTGCAGATGATGACTGCAGCCATGAAATTAAAAGACACTTTCTCCTTGGAAGAAAAGCTATGACCAACCTAGACAGCATATTAAACATCACAGACATCACTTTGCCAACAGTCGGTATAGTCAAAGCTATGGTTTTCCAGTAGTCATGTATGGGTGTGAGAGCTGGACTTAATGAGAGCTGACCACTGAAGAACTGATGCTTTCAAACTGTGATGCTGGAGAAAACTTTTGAGAGATCCTTGCACAGCAAGATCAAATCAGTCCATCCTAAAGGAAATCGATTGAATATTCATTGGAAGGATTGATGCTGAAGCTCAAGCTCTAATAATTTGCCCACTTGATGTGAAGAGCCTACTTATTGGAAAAGACCTTGATGCTGGGAATGATTGAGGGCAGGAGGAGAAGATGGTGACAGAGGATACGATAGTTGGATGGCATCACCAACTCAACAGATAAGAGTTTGAGCAAATTTTGGGAGATAGTAAAGGACAAGGAAACCTGGCATGCTGCAGTCCATGAGGTCACAAAAAGTTGGACATGACTTAGCGACTGAAAAGCAATAACAACAGTTCAAAATATGTAATAATTTGAGTCACTGTTGTATACAATATAAATGCTTACTATAATGGAGATATGTAGAAATATCCTACAGATGGATATTGAAGATATGGTTCCAAATGGCATAAGTGAAAAGTGAAAGTGTTAGTCACTCAGTCATGCCCAACTCTTTGCAACCCCATGGACGGTAGCCTGCCAGGCTCCTCTGTCCATAGAATTTTCCAGGCAAGAATACAGGAATGAATAGCCATTCCCTTCTCTAGGGTATCTTCTAGACTCAGGGATCAAACTCTGGTCTCCTGCATTGCAGGCAAATTCTTTATCAACTGAACTACCAGGGAAGCCCAAACTACCAACTACAACTTAACATTAAAAGATTTTCTCACTCATTCTTTTATTCCCATACAAATATATATATATATATTATTAATAAGATTGCTGACTACAAGAATACTCTAACAAATTTATTTACAAAACTCCCAAACTAGAACAATCCAAAACACCATCAGAGAATGGATAAACAAATCATGACATGTTCATATACACAACAATAAAGGAGTGAATGAATTACTAATATATGCAACATATATGTATCTCAAAATCATTACAGGTAAAAGATGCCATGCATAAAAAGGTACATAAAATAGAACTTCATTCATACCAACTTTGAACAAAGTGGAAGTAATCTATGGTGGTAGAAGTTAGAACAATGCTATTTCTGCAGAGCAGGAATGCAGGCACTAACTGGGAAGGAATGTGAAGGAATTTTGTAAGGTACTGGAAATGTTCTATATATATCTTGATGTGGGTGATGATTTTGTGTGTCTATACAGAAGTAAAATTCCTCAAACTTTACATTAAGATTTGGGCACTTCATAGTATAAAGACTGTTTCTCAAAAAGTAAGTAAATTTTAAAATATTAATGACATGCCTGGAAACTAGCTTGCATATGCATAGTGTTTTTACCTCTTAAATTTACTCTGACTAGGACTTCTACTTCTGACTGAGATGGAGTAGATTTACCCACTCACCGGAAACAATCAAAAGTCCAGACAAAATATGGATATTATTCAGTATAATGCACTGTTTCCCAAAATTCTGGAAGCCAAAGAAGCAAGCCTACAATCTTCCATATTACCGACTAGTGCTTTAGACTTGGAGAAGGCAATGGCACCCCACTCCAGTACCCTTGCCTGGCGAACCCCGTGGACAAAGGAGCCTGGTAGGCTGCAGTCCATGCAGTCACTAAGAGTCAGAGACGACTGAGCGTCTTTGCTTTCACTTTCACTTTCATGCATTGGAGAAGGAAATGGCAACTCATTCCAGTGTTCTTGCCTGGAGAATCCCAGGGACGGGGGAACCCGGTGGGCTGCAGTCTATGGGGTCGCAGAGTTGGACACGACTGACGCGACTTAGCAGCAACAGCAGCAGCAGCAGCTTTTAGACTTCAGCACAGGAAAGGATAATCCAGGTAGAACTCAGTGGGTTATCTGATTTGAGATGGAGCTAAAAGCCTAGGCAGACCAAGACACTTCATTTGTAGAGCATGGTATCAGAATGAAAAAGCATCCCACAAAATGAGAAGTCAAGAAATCTGTTCAATACCTCCTTGGGCCTTCATTTCATTAATGATCAGTGCATATATATGATAAAACTATCCAAGTCTGGGGTAGAAATTACCTGAAGTATAAGAAAGTGTTAGTCAACTCAGTCATGTCTGACTACTTGCACCCCACGGACCATTGCCCGAAGGTTCTCTGCCCATGGGATTCTCGAGGCAAGAATACTGGAGTGGTTTGCTATTCCTTTCTCCAGAGGATCTTCCAGACCCAGGCACTGAACCAGGGTCTCCCACAGTGAAGGCAGATTACTTACCATCTGAGCCACCAGAGAAGCCCCAAGAATTGGAAGGGATAATAATTAATTAAATGTAAATAATCTAAAGACACAAAATAAAAGGCAAAAAATCTCAGACCGGTTTAAAAATAAAGCAATACCCAACTATATGCTGCCTACAAGAATCTTATTTTAAATATAAGGACACAGATTGGTTCCAAACAGAATGATGGAAGAAGACATACCATACCATGCTAACAACAATAAAAAGCTGGAGTGACTCAATATAAAGCAAAGTAATTTTAAGAGCAAAGAATATTTCCAGGGATAAAAATTATTTCATAAAAATAAAATGAATCAAGAGGACATAATAATTAAGAGGACATATTAATTTGTATACACATAAGAACAGAGCTTCAAAATATATGAAACAAAAACTTAGAGAAAGGAAGAAATAGACAAATGCACAATCACAGCTAGAATATTTAACATATCTATTTAAATAATTAATAAAAAACTAAATAAATAAATCAGTAAGGTAGAGTATCTCAGAATTATACTGTCAACCACTTTAATCTGTTTGACATTTATAGACTATTACCACTTAACAACTCCAGAATACACATTCACTTCAAATGTACAGGGAACGAATACCAAGACAG
The DNA here is from genome assembly GCA_006408675.1 of Madoqua kirkii. Lineage (NCBI taxonomy): Eukaryota > Metazoa > Chordata > Mammalia > Artiodactyla > Bovidae > Madoqua > Madoqua kirkii. The sequence continues at coordinate 246 of SJYC01010406.1, read as the reverse complement.
ACAATAGCAAGACTATAAGCGTGTCTCTATAGATTTCAAAAGACTAAAACTTTACAGAGAATAACAAATTAGAATTCCACAAAAACAAAAGCACCAATTATACAGAAAATAATTCACCTATTTGAAGCAATGGATCAAAAAATTAAGAATATTGGAAAATATTTTGAATGAAATGATATCTAAAGTACCACATACCAAAATTTATGGGATGTAACTAAAGTTGTATGTACTTAAAGGTATGAAAGC
>SJYC01010403.1:0-17092 GCA_006408675.1 Madoqua kirkii | reverse complement strand
GTGAACTCCAGGAGATGGTGATGGACAGGGAGGCCCAGCATGCTGCAATTCATGGGGTCGCAAAGAGTCTGACATGACTGAGTGACTGAACTGAACTGAACCTCCTACTTGAGCTCTTGCTTTCTAACATAGACATCTTCATCACTAACTTAGCCTGGTTTTCTACAGGTAAAAATAAATGATTAAATTTCTATTCCATTAAGTGACAAACAAAAGTATCCCAGAAAAAATACTAAATAAATATAAAAATTAGCTTGACTACACTTTGCACAGAGTAGTATCTTGTGGATCAAGTTGGAGGAAAAAAAGTTCCTAGACAAAAATTAAAGAAAATCTAGTAGGACTGGTTTCCAAGATGGATTAGAAAAGATTATTATAGTCAAAAGAATTATTGTTGAATGGGGTGAATGATCTCTTAAACAGCAATCAGAACAAGAGTCCTGTTCCGCTTGCTCAGTTCTCCTTGTGGCTCTTGGTCAGCCATGTGTCACTCCACATCTGTTGCATTTGTGCGTAAAGACAGATGAAATGCAAGAAACTGCTGGATGTTTCTGAACTGCTGCAGCACCTTTCAAAGTGCCTCTCAATTAAAAATGGTACCAATGAAAATGCACAATTTTGAAATAAAATCTTCCTCTTATTATTTTTTATTCATTCTTTGAATTCTTTCTAAATGACACATTCTACAATAGAAACTGTTATCAAAAAGTTCTTTAAACCAACTGTGAATAACAACAAAGAAGAGATCTGGGCACAAAACTTAAAAAAAAAAAAAAAAAGCTAAAATAACTTCTCTTCCCAGTCTATAAAATTCCTCAGATAAAATTTTGAAATGAGTATTCATCACTCAGAAAGAGTGCCAAAAAATAGTTATTTAAAAGGACCCTAAATTTAACATGCTTTCACTTGAATTGCTACTATTTCAAGAAAAGAATGTACCACATTGAATTTACTAGCACACATCAACTTATTCAATGAAACGTCTATTCTCCAGGTAAAATGTACTTCATTTTATCTTCACGTTTATACACCACACTTGAAGATAGGAGTTATTTGTGAATGTCTTCAGGAGAGACAAAGAAAAAAAAAAGGAGGAAACAAAACTTTGCACCTTCAGATTTTCACTAAAGTCCAATCTTATACACACTAAATTTTTATGAACCAAAATCAGCAAAGCATAATAGAATAGGCTTCTATCAAAGAAAGTTACCTTTTAAATCAGAAGTAAGCTATATTTTATTTTTCCTTTGATATGAACTTTAAGAATTATTTTATAATACAATTAAAGTGGTCAAACTCACAGGTGAATAATAATATTTCCTCATGCTTCATTTTTCTATCAAACATTTCTAAGACTTTTTGAGCTAGAAAATTATAATCCTATCTTTTCTCCATTTTTTGTTATCAATCAATTGATAATAATATAAAAATAGGTAAGTAGCAGAAGTTTATTAAATAACAAAACTTTTCTGACTATACACACAGGGCAAAAAACCAGCATCTAGTTAGTACCTACTCACAGCCTTGTTGTGGTGAAGGAGCTTGCATAACTCAATGAAACTGAGTCAGGCCATGCAGGGTCATCTAAGACAGACATGTCATAGTGAAGAGTTCTGACAAAATGTTGTCCACTGGAGGAGGGAATGGCAAATCACTCCAATATTCTTGCTGTGAGAACCATATGAACAGTATGAAAAGACAAAAATATATGACACTGCAAGAGGAGTCTCTCAGGTGAAAGGTGTCCAATATGCTCCTGGGGAAGAGCAGAAGGTGATCGCTAATAGCTTCAGAAAGAATGAAGCAGCTCAGCCAAAGCAGAGGTGATGCTCAGTTGTGGATGTGTCTGGTGGTGAAAGTAAAATCCACTGCTGTAAAAAACAATGTTGCATAGTAATCTGCAATGTTAGGTCCATGAATCAAGGTAAATTGGATGTGCTCAAGAAGAAGATGGCAAGAGTGAACATCAACATCTTAGGAATCAGTGAATTAAAATGGCCGACTGGGTGAATTTAATTCAGATGAGCATTAACTACAGCAGGCAAGGATCCTTTAGAAGAAATGGAGTAGCCCTCATAGTTTACAAAAGAGTCTGAAATGCAGCACTTAGATGCAATCTCTAAAATGACAGAATAATCTCAGTTCATTTCCAAGGCAAACCATTCAATATCAGAGTAATTCAAGTCTATTCCCAACTACTAATGCCAAAGAAGCTGAAGTTGAACAATTCTATGAAGACATATAAGACCTTCAATAACTAATACTCAAAAAAGGTGTCATTTTCATCAAAGGGGCCTGGAATGGAAAAGTAGAAAGTCAAGAGATACTGGGAGTAACAGGCAAGTTTGGCCTTTGAGTATAACACAAAGCAGGGCAAAGCCTAACAGAGTTTTGCCAAGAGAATGCATTAGTCATAGGAAACACCCTTTTCCAACAACACAAGAGATGATTCTACACATGTACATCACTAGATGGTAAATATAAAAATCAAATGTATTCTTTGTAGCCAAAGATGGAAAAGTCAGCAAAAACAAAACCAGAAGCTGACTGTGGTTTAGATCATGAACTCTTTGTTGCAGCCTTAAATTGAAGAAAGTAGGGAAAACCACCCCACCGTTCAAGTATGACCTAAATTAAATCTCTTATGATTATACACTGGAGGTGATGAATGGATTCAAGGGATTAGAGCTGAGTACCTGAAGAACTATGGATAGAATTCCTAACATTGTCCAGAAAGCAGTGATCAAAACCATCCCAAAGAAAAAGGAATGCAAGAAGGCAGAGTGGTTGTCTAAGGAGGGTTTACAAAAGAAGAAAGCGAAAGCAAGGGAGAAGAGAAGGATATATCCAACTGAATGCAGAATTCCAGAGAACAGCAAGGAGAGATAAGAAAGCCTTCTTATATGAACAATGCAAACAAATAGAGGAAAACAATAGAAAGGGAAAGACTAGAGATTTCTTCAAGAAAATTGGAGATATCAAGGGAACACTTTTTGCAAGGATGGTTCAATAAAGGACAGAAACAGTAAGGACCTACCTAACAGAAGAAGAGATTAAGAGGTAGCAAGAATACACAGAAGAATTGTATACAAAAGGTCTTAATGACCTAGATTATCACAACGGTGTGTTCACTCACCTAGAGCCAGACATCCTGGAGCATGAAATCAAGTGGGCTTAGGAAGCATTATTGCAAACAAAACTAGTGAAGGTGATGGAATTCCAGCTGAGCTATTTCAAATCCTAAAAGATGATGCTCTTAAAGTGCTGCAATCAGTATGTCAGCAAATTTGGAAAACTCAGCAGTGGCCACAGGACTGGAAAATGTCAATTTTCAGTCCAATCCCAAAGAAGAGCAGTGCCTCCAAATCTCAAACTACCATACAATTACGCTCATTTCCCATGCTAGTAAGGTTATGCTCAAATCCTCCTAGCTAGGCTTCAGCAGTAAGAACTTCCAGATGTACAAGATGGATTTAGAAAAGGCAGGCCATATCATCATCTCGTTTCTTCTGTGGCCCAAGATATGCACTGGCAGTGCACTCTTCAGGGAAGATAGTCCATCTCATCACAATAAGAAAATGGTCCTGACGTACAAAAAATTTCTTTTTGGAAGCCATCTGTTTTGTCAAAAGTTATCCATGCTATAATTTGAATTATTCAGTTGGGGCCACTAAGTATAGCACAAAAAGGGATACCAATACAGAATAAATGTATAGTCTCCCCAATTTTCACAAATTAATTCCACATCCACCATTTCAGTGTAAACATGATTTTGATGAAATGTTTTCATAAGAAGCAAAGACATTCTGCTTAAGCTAGTTATAAAGGACCAAATTTCATTGGGAAATGAATCTCAAAGGAAAACTGCCTTCACGTTGTGTTTACATCTGTTCTCACAGGCTTTTTAAAGCAAACAAATACAATATGGTTGAGGCTGAAGGAGTCTGTGATAAACAGGAATCAAACTACTGATATTTCTCCCCTTCTATGGGGAAAAACACTGAGTCAGTGCCAAAAGTAAATGATATGGACTGATATGGACCCATTGTTTGTTTTCATTTTAGTGTGGGCGACCTCTATGAAGATCATACCAGAAAGGGCAGCTAGTTATCCCCCAAAGTGATCTTAATTACACATAAATGCTTACTTTGCAGAGTTTTTTTTCTTAATTGAATATATTATGCCACAATGGAACAGTCACCAGTTAAGTATATCACAAGCACTCCAAATCATCTTTTCCTGGCAGAATCCAACATATCACAGCTAATTTTATCACATTTTTAGAGTGTGAACCTGAGCCAGACAGATTATCAAATATGTTGCAAGAGTCTCAGATAATTCTGGGTGTTTACTGATGGTCATTCTATATTCCCCAACAAGGTCACTGTAAGAATATTTTTCAGTAGTATTCTTATTTATCCTATCAAGAATATTTACAATTAAAATGAATAAAGTCTCAGTGGAAAGAAACTGATGAGTTGGTCTGTGAAAGAATCTATAAGCACAACACATTCAATTCGGGCAAGAATAACAATGGCTTCTGATATTAGAAGGTCACAGCTGAAGCATATTCCAAATTTAATACAACTTCTCCTAAGATAACGGCTACTGATTGTCTTGGCAGAGCTGGTTTATCCAGCTAAATTCTCTCTGCAAGAAGAACAACGATATGTTCTTTAAAAGCCAAGAAGGTATAAGGATTCTAACAGATGAAAATCTAAAGGGATTCCACATAGTGTCAAATGTGATGATCCTTTAATTTTCCCCCTTAATCCTTTCTCTCACTTTGGTGAACATGGGAATAATGGTGTATACACAGAAAGCTTAGGGTTAAAGAAGCTGATGTCCTATAAAGAGAAAAAATTTCAATTATTTTTTCAGCCATTGGTGCAGGATATAAGAATATTTAGATTTTGAGAGATAGAAGTAAGACTTTTCAAAGATTTCCTATAAATGTTATTGAAGTAAGTTTAAAATCAACAAATTATGTGGATATTAAACATCTTGGAGCAAAAGCAATTAAGAATTTGTTGTCAGTTTTTTTTTTTTAATCATAGTAAGGCAAGTAACTGAGGGGTTGCACAGTCATTAAACAATACTCTAGATTTAATATTCAAAACAAAGAAATAAAGTTAATTATTCTTCAATATTTTTAAGTAACAGGCTCTTCCACGAGGTGGTAATAGCTAGCTCAATTTTCAGTCAAACTTCTCACAGAAATTTTCATAAAAATTCTGAAAGAGACATAAAGTTTTAACAGTAGTAGAAGCCAAAGTTACTTATAAAAGCTTACTAAATTGTGGGAGGCAAATTCTCTTATAAAACTGCATAGACGAAATGATTAAGTAACAATAACCCTGTATGCGAGACAGCAAAAGAGACACAGATGTATAGAACAATCTCTTGGACTCTGTGGGAGAGGGAGAGGGTGTGATGATTTGGGAGAATGGCATTGAAACATGTATAATATCACATGTGAAACAAATCACCAGTCCAGGTTCGATGCATGATACCGGATGTTTGGGGCTTGGGTACTGAGATGACCCAGAGGGATGGTACAGGGAGGGAGGAGGGAGAGGGGCTCAGGATGGGAAACACGTGTATACCTGTAGCGAATTCATGTCGATGTATGGCAAAACCAATACAAAATGGTAAAGTAATTAACCTCCAATTAAAATAAATAAATTTATATTAAATGTCCATAACTAGGCTGTGTGATAGGATAGCCACTAGTCACATGTAGCCAATAAGTGCTTGAAATGTGACTGTTCCAAATGGGAACATGCTGGAAATATAAAGTCCATCTCAGCTATCAAAGACGTTCAACAAAAATAAGAATGTAATTACTTCATAAGCAATTTTTCTACTGGTCATTTGTTTAAATAATATTTAAAATATTGGGCTGACTGCAACATATTATAAAAATTACTTTCATTTAGTTTTCTAAATGCAGTCACTAGAAAATTCTAAATTACATTATGTGACTGGAATATTTCTAAGAATGCTGGTTTAGATGCTTGGCCCAAAAAAAAAATCTCTCTAGAGAGAAGTTACATAAAAGGAAGTTTCCACTGTCTTTCATGGAGGCCTTAATGTAAGAGAAATGCTGCCGAAACCACTGATCTCCCTTTCATATGAGATATATTCTTGGTGGTTCAGTGGGTGAAGAATCCATTTGCAATGCAGGAGATGCAGGTTCAGTCTCTGGGTCAGGAAGATCCCCTGGAGGAAGGCATGGCAACCCACTCCAGTATTCTTGCCTGGAGAATCCTATGGACAGAGGAGTCTGGTGGGCTGCAGTCCGCAGGATTGCAAAGTCAGACACGACTGAAATGACTAAGCACACAAACACACATTCCTTGAGTCAAATTGATTCTTCCTTCCATACTTCTGCCATCTATCTCTAACTTTCTCCTTTTATCCATTAATGAAGCTACATCTCCTAGCAATGCAACACAGACAATAAAGAGCACAGGCTGTAACAGAGTGCAGCCTGAGATTTCACTGTCATAGGACTGAAACAGGAAACACTACACGAATCTTTAGTGTTAACAAGTGGCTAAAACTTTCTTCTAGCACATTGTTCAGGAATAAAGTCACCTATTCATGTTACAAAGAATAGCTGCTGCTGCTACTGCTACTGCTGCTGCTAAGTCACTTCAGTCGTGTCCGACTCTGTGCGACTCCATAGACGGCAGCCCACCAGGCTCCTCCATCCCTGGGATTCTCCAGGCAAGAACACTGGAGTGGGTTGCCATTTCCTTCTCCAGTGCATGAAAGTGAAAAGTCAAAGTGAAGTCGAGAGTCATGTCCGACCCTCAGCGACCCCATGGACTACAGCCTACCAGGCTCCTCCGTCCATGGAATTTTCCAGGCAAGAGTACTGGAGTGGGGTGCCCTTGCCTTCTCCCACAAAGAATAGGTAGGTAATCAAATAAAAATAACTCTTTCCCTATGTCAAAGGAGTAGTTTTTAAAAAAAGATTTTATAAAATAGAAATTTCACTAGTAACTGCATAGATCAACTTTTGCTCTACTATGTAGTCAAAGAATCTGAATCTGGCAGCACAGAGATATACAACAAAGAGAATCAAAGCAAATGAACATACCTTGTCTAGTGGCATATTGGGCTTGCTAGATCTCTTTCAATTCAAGAAAGATTTCATAGGATAAAACAAGGAAATGAACCCATGCAGGTAACATTCCAACTGAGAGAAACGCTGATGAACTTTCAATGTTGGAGAGCCTATGATGATGATAGGCTTGCAGCTGGAGTCTTGAGAGAAATCCATGGATCCCTGAAGAAAAAGCTGACCTGGCCTCAAGAGTATACCTAGTTTTCCTCATCCTTGAATAATAGAGGAAGGGACTTTCCCAGCGGTAACAATGCAGAAGACACATCCTTGATCCCAGTAGGAAAACAGACCCCACATGCTATGTGGTGCAGCCAAATGAATCAGTTCAGTTCAGTTAAGTCACTCAGTTGTGTCTGACTGTTTGCAACCCCATGGACTGCAGCATGCCAGGCTCCCTGTCCATCACCAACTCCCAGAGTTTACTCAAACTCATGTCCATTGAGTCAGCGATGCCCCCAACCATCTCATCCTCTGTCATCCCCTTCACCCCCCACCTGCCAAATAAATAAGTAAATACAAAAAAAAAATCTAAATGTTAAATAAGTAGAGGGAGATGCAGACAATGGAGCCAAATAAATCTAGAAAACCAAGGATCTTCCCCCAGATTTTTGTTTGGCTTCAATCAGCAAATGAGTTATCAACAATAATCATTGTAATTCAAGACAATGGAAAGAAACTGAGTGCATTAAGACACTGCTAAGCCACTGAATCAATAGAATATCAACTCAACTTCTAAACTATCAATTAAAATAAAATAAATTATAATATATTCTCTTTATTCTCAACTACCTTAAAATCCATTATGTTACTTGTCATAAGAAGCTTCCTAATTAATATGAGAAGAGTAATAGGACAGAAAATTGTGATGGGCAGTAAGTCTTAAAATTCCATTGCTAAATCCAAATAAACAGTGTTAGATTATGGGAATGTATCACATGTGTAATAAATTTGTTTCTTAAAATAGGAAAGATACACTACAGTGGAAATCCTAATATTCCTTCGATACTAAAATTTCTCTACTAGAATTTGGAGCAAGGTGGGGCAAAGCCAGAGCAACAGTTTTCAGAGATTTCACCTGGGATATAGAAGTAAACCTTAGAGGAAAAATGACCAGTGAGAAGCATAGTAATAATCAGCACCGCGGTGTTGTAACGTGCTCTCTTCACCTCTCTCCTTCCACCTACAACTAGTAAAACAGAACTTTTATGATAACAAAGGATGCTCTGTCCAACACTGTAGGATGCTGGAGAGATCCTCTCCTTTATAGATCTGAAAATGAGTGGACTGGAACATAAACAGAAGGCACAACCAGGGAAACAGTGAAGGTGGTGCCTGAGATCTGAGCTCCCTGGCCGCGGCAGCTAAGTCTGCACCCCAGAGAACCTCGTTGGAGCAGGGGAGATTGTGCACACAGCTCTGCCTTCCCACCAGCAGAGGCACCCACACCCATGGGGAACTGGGCAGCAGAGGCAGCGGGGCCCACACACTATTCTTCCGGCTGCAGCGGTGCCCACAACGGTGGCCCCCATCTCTAGCAGCAACCACAGTGCCCACAAACCCAACAACTCTGGAGGCACTGGAGGCACCCAGCTCAAGGCACACACGTCTCCTATGTCCACCGCGCAGTGGTGCCCATGACCCAGGTGACGGACATGGCAGAGGCACCTGCCATCCTGGCACTCCTGACAGTGGTACCGGTGAGCACAGCAGGGCGCCAGTAACTCCAGAAGCACACACGCCATGACACAGGCGCCAGCGGCACCTCCGGCAGAGCCCGCATCTCAGATGCAGCCACGGGCCGCACAGGCTAAGAACAGCGAGGAATCCCACCCACTGAAAAACAAAATAAAGCCTCTGATTGCCAATGAATTGGATTGTTTGAATAAAAATTTTTGGTTTTCTTTTTTTTTTAATTTACTTATTTTAATTGGAGGCTAATTACTTTACAATATTGTGTTGGTTTTGCCACACATCAACATGAATCCGCCACGGGTGCACACGTGTTCCCCATCCTGAACCCCCCTCCCTTCCTCCCTCCCCATAACATCCCTCTGGGTCATCCCAGTGCACCAGCCCCAAGCATCCTGTATCCTGCATCGAACCTAGACTGGTGATTCATTTCTTATATGATATTATACATGTTTCAATGCCACTCTCCCAAATCATCCCACCCTCGTCTTCTCCCACAGAGTCCAAAAGACTGTTCTATACATCTTTGTCTCTTTTGCTGTCCCACATACAGGGTTATTGTTACTATCTTTTCTAAATTCCATATATATGCATTAGTATACTATACTGATGTTTTTCTTTCTGACTTACTTCACTCTGTGTAATAGGCTCCAGTTTCATCCACCTCATTAGAACTGATTCAAATGTATTCTTTTTAATGACTGAGTAATACTCCATTGTGTATATGTACCACTGCTTTCTTATCCATTCATCTGCTGATGGACATCTAGGTTGCTTCCATGTCCTGGCTATCATAAACAGTGCTGCGATGAACATTGGGGCACACGTGTCTCTTTCAATTCTGGTTTCCTTGGTGTGTATGCCCAGCAGTGAGATTGCTGGGTCATAAGGCAGTTCAATTTGCAGTTTTTTAAGGACTCTCCACACTGTTCTGCATAGTGGCCGTACTAGTTTGCATTCCCACCAACAGAGTAAGAGGGTTCCCTTTTCTCCACACCCTCTCCAGCATTTATTGCTTGTAGACTTTGGGATCTTAGCCATCTGACTGGCATGAAATGGTGGGGTTTTTTTAAATTTTTATTTTATATTGGAGTATAGCCAATTAAGAATGCTATAACAGTTTCAGGTGGACACCAAAGGGACTCGATCACACATGCACATATCCACTCTTCCCCAACCTCCCCTCCCACTCAGGCTGCCACATAACACTGAGCAGAGTTCCCTGTGCTATATGGTAGGACCTTGTTGATAATCCATTTAAAACAGAACAGTGTGCATGTCAATACCAAACTCCTTGACTATCCTTTTCCACATCCTTCCCCCGGGCAACCAAAACTTTTAAAGCTTACCTAAATAAAAGAGACATTTGCTACTTCAAATATACTGGCTGAAGAACAATGAGCACCATGAAAAACCATGATAACATGATATTACAAAAAAAAAAAAGGACAGTTCTTCAGAAACCAAACTTAAATACACAGAATTCTGCAATCTAACTGAGATAGAGAATTTCAAATAGCTGCCAACAAGCTACAAGAAAACTCAGGCAGTACAATGAGCTCAGGAATAAAATTAATGAACAGATGGAATGAATACTTTACCAGAATGACTGAACTAAGAAAGAACTAAACAGAAATTCTGGTGCTAAAGAACTCAATAAATGAGATGAAGAGTTCAATCGAAAACATTGGAAACAGAGCAGACCATATGGGATAAAGAATTAATGAGCTCAGAGATAGAAATCTAGAAACAATTCGGGTAGAAAAGGAGGGAGAATTTTTTTTTTTTTAATGAAGAAATTCTACGAGGACTATCTGACTCCATCAGGAAATGCAACATAAGGGCAATGGGTGTTCCTAAAGCAGAAGAGAGGGAGGAAGGAGCAGAGGGTTTACTTAAAGAAATAATAGCTGAGAACTTCCTGAATCTGAAGAAGAAACTGGATATACAAGTCCATGAATCTAAGATAATACCTAATTATCTCCATGCAAAAAGACCTTCTTTAAGACATTATAATAAAACTGTCAAAAGTCAATGATGAAGAATAAATTTTAAAGGCAAAAAGACAAAAGAGATAGTAACCTAAAAAGGAACCCCCATCAGGCTATTCAGCAGACTTCTCAGCAGAAAAACTCTATCGGTCAGAAAAAAGTGGAATGACTTACACAAAATATTAAAAGATAAAAACTGTCAGCTAAGACTACTCTATCCAGCAAAGTTGTTTTTCAAATATGAAGGAGAAATAAATGTATCCTCAGACAAAGACTTAAGGAAGTTTATCATCATTAGACATGCTTTGCAAGAAATGTTTAAAGCATCTCTTTTACCTTAAACAAAAAGGCAAGAGTACACAAAACTTTAAGATGATAAATGGAGTCAGAAGTAGTTCCAACTTCATATTAGAATAGGAGGTTAAACGTGTAGTTATACCACAAAGATTAAAGGGAAAAAAAGCAGCAACTTGGTAACTAACTCACAACATAAAATTGATAATTTGAGATGACAAAAACGTAAGTGGAAAAGAGGAAAAGATGGGATCTGTATAGGTAAAGATAAGATTCTAACAGCAGAAAAAGGACTACCATGCTATCTACGTTTTATGCAAACCTTATATTAACCACATATTATTAATCTAGAATAGAGACACGAAACTTAAGAGAAAACTGAGAAAAACATCACTGAAAACCAAATTAAAACAGCAGACAGAAAAACAAGAAAAGAGAAATAACAGAGAGGTGGAGCAACCAGAAAACAAAACAACAGTATTTGGTCCTTGTCTGTCCATAAACACTCTGGATGTAAATGGATTAAAATCACAAATCAAAAAAGACTAAATGGCTAAGTATATTTAGAAAACAAGACCCAACTATAGGCTGATTCCAGGGACTCATTTAAGCTCTATAGACAAACTCATTCCAGCTCAAAGTGAAGGAAAGAAAGATGATTCTCTAAGCATATGGCAACCAAAAAAAATTAGGGGTAACCATACTCATATCATACAAAACAGATTTCAAGAGAAAAAGATAGTATGAGACAAAAGTAGACACCACATAATGATAAAAAAAAGGACAATCCATCCAGAAGACATAATAATTATTATACATGCACCTAATAGATGGGGAAACAGTAGAAACAGTGTCAGATTTTATTTTGAGGGGCTCCAAAATCACTGCAGATGGTGAATGCAGCCATGAAATTAAAAGACACTTACTCCTTGGAAGAAAAGTTATGACCTACCTAGACAGCATATTGAAAAGCAGAGACATTACTTGGCCAACAAAAGTCCATCTAGTCAAGGCTATGGTTTTTGCAGTAGTCATGTATGGATGTGAGAGTTGGACTGTGAAGAATGCTGAATACCGAAGAATTGATGCTTTTGAACTGTGGTGTTGGAGAAGACTCTTGAGAGTCCCTTGGACAGCAAGGAGGTCCAACCGGTCCCTTCTGAAGGAGATCAGCCCTAGGATTTCTTTGGAGGGAATGATGCTAAAGCTGAAACTCCACTACCTTGGCCACTTCATGGGAAGAGTCGACTCATTGGAAAAGACTCTGATGCTGGGAGGGATTGGGGGCAGGAGGAGAGAAGGGGACGACTGAGGATGAGATGGCTGGATGGCATCACTGACTCGATGGACGTAAGTCTGAGTGAACTCTGGGAGTTGGTGATGGACAGGGAGGTCTGGCATGCTGCAATTCATGGGGTCACAAAGAGTTGGACACAACTGAGCAACTGAACTGAATGTAGAGGCACCAAAATATATAAAGCAATTATTAATAGACATAAAGGAGAAATTGAAAGCAACAAATTGTAGAGGACTTTAACACCGCACTTACATCAATGGATAATTATCCAGTCAGATAGTCAACAAGGAAATATCAGCCCTAATTGAAACATTAGACCAGATGAACTCAGTAGATTTATGTAGAACATTCTATCCAAGTGCAGAATATACATTCTTCTCAAGTGCACATGAAATACTTTCAGTGATGGACAATATGTTGAAATACAAAACAAGTCTCAATAAATTTAAGACAAATCATACCGAGCATTTTTTCTGACCACAATAATATGAAACTAGATTATCAACTAGAAGAAGCTAGGAAAAACACAAATATGTAGAGACTAAACAATATGCTACTAAAGAACTCTTAAATCAACACCAAGGAAAATCAAAGGACAAATAAAAAAAAAAATAACTGAAGACAAATGAAAATAAGCCATACCAAAATCTATAGAATGTAGCAAAAGTAGTACTAAGAAGGTAGTTTATAGGAACATACTCCCTTAAGAAATAAGAAAAATCTCAGTCTAACCTTATACTTAAAAGAACTAAAATAATAAAATGAACAAAGCCCAAAATCAGTAGGAGAGAAATAATAAAAATCATGTCAGAAATAAATAAAATAAAGACTACAGAGACAATAGAAAAGATTAGTGAAATTAAGAGCTAGATTCTTAAAAAGATAAAATTAACACACATTTAGCAAGACTCACTAAGAAAAAAAGAGATTAAAAAAAAGAAAGAAAGGAACAAAAATTCCAGGACCAGACATCTTCACAGCTGAGTTCTACTAAATTACTTATCCTTCTCAAACTCTTCCAAAACATTAAAAAGAAGGGAATGCCTCCTAATTCATTCAATGAAGTCATCATTACCCAAATCACAAAGCCAGACCAGGACAACTACAAGAAAATTACAGGCCAACATCTCTACTGAACTAGAACTAAATGTAAAAATTGTCAACAAAATCAGGCAAACTTAAACCAACAGTACATTAAAAGGATAGATAAAATTAACACACATTTAGCAAGACTCACTAAGAAAAAAAGAGATTAAAAAAAAGAAAGAAAGGAACAAAAATTCCAGGACCAGACATCTTCACAGCTGAATTCGACTAAATTACTTATCCTTCTCAAACTCTTCCAAAACATTAAAAAGAAGGGAATGCCTCCTAATTCATTTAATGAAGTCATCATTACCCAAATCACAAAGCCAGACCAGGACAACTACAAGAAAATTACAGGCCAACATCTCTACTGAACTAGAACTAAATGTAAAAATTGTCAACAAAATCAGGCAAACTTAAACCAACAGTACATTAAAAGGATCACATATCACACTCAGCTGTGATTGATTCCAGGGATGCAAGGATGATTCAATATTCACAAATCAATGTGATATACCACATAAACAAAATGAAGAATAAAAGTCATGTGATCGTCTCAACAGATGCAGAAAAAGAATTTGATACGATTGAATACCATTTATGACTAAAAAACTTGATAAAATATGTATAGAAGGAACATACTTAAAAATAATAAAGGCCATATATGACAAAACCACAATTAACATCACACTCAACGGTGAAAAAGTCAAGCGATCCATCTAAGGTCAGGAACAAGACAAAGGTGTCAATTCTTGCCATTCTTATTCAACATACTATCACAGTCCTAGCCAGAAGAATTAGCAAAAAGAAAGGTAATAGACATTCAAATTGAAAACAAAGTCAAACTGTCACTGTTTGTCAATAAAAATTTTATACGTAGAAAATCCTAAAGACTCCATCAAAATCTATTAGAAATATTCACTGAATACAGTACAGTTGCAGAGCACATGTCAACAGAAAAAAATTTATTGCATTTGTATACACTCACAATGAACTCACAAAAAGAGAATTCAAGAAAACAACCATGTTTACTACAACAGAAAAAATAAAAATACCTAGTGGTAAATTTAACCAAGGAGGTGAAAGACCTGCGTACTGAAAGCTATAAAATGTTGAAAGAAATTGAAGACACAGAAAAATGGAAAGAATTTCTATACGAATGGAATGGATGAGTCAATATTGTTTCATGCTCATATTACCTAAAACAATCTACAGATTCAATGCAATCTCTATCAAAATCCCATTGATTTTTTTAACAACAGTAAAACTAAAAATTATAAAATTTCTGTGGAATCACATACACACACAAACCCCAAATAGCCACAGCTATTATTAGATGCTGAGAAGTTATTTGATAATATTCAGCAGACACACCTACTAAAAATCTAAATAAGAAAACTGAAAGTCATTCAGTTGTGTCTGACTCTTTGCAACTCCAGGGACTATACAGTCCATGGACTTCTCCAGGCCAGGATACTAGAGTGGAGAGCCTTTCCCTTCTCCAGGGGTTCTTGCTAACCCAAGGATCGAACCAGGGTCGCCTGCATTACAGGAGGATTCTTTACCAACTCAGCTATCAGGAGAGCTCTTAAACAGGAAAAAAATCTATTTAAATATAAATAAATCTACTCAAAGTTCAATAGCAAATATCACACAGAGTTAAAACACTTAAATGATGATTTATAGTTTGGAACTCAGGTGTTCAATACTGTCTTTATTTTTTATTCTTATTTTGGATGTTCCAGATAATTTTATTTTGAAAAAGAAATAACTCCTATTTTAAAAGGAATAAAGCAGTCATTTGCTAATAATGCAGCTGTATATTCGGAATACCGAAGAGATTTTAACTTAAAAATTACTAAATTTTACAGGAGAGATTTATAATGCAAATGGGTAAAAAATATACAAGACCAACAGTTTTAACTTAGTATATGACTCTACATGAAGAAACATAAGTGGAAAAAAAAATTAGTAATGAAATAGATAGAACTAAACCTCCCAGGGGCCAAAAAGCACATGAAAAACTTCATAAAATTTAATTGACACTACACACATTTAAGAATGTATGTCTACACACTTTTAAATTCCACTTTTAAAAACAAATAGCAACAACAGCAACAATGAAAAAAAAACCTCTAACGATGTCATATTCTGGCCAGGACATGGAGCCGCTGGAACTGATAGACTCCTGGTAGGATTCAAATAGTACAACCACTTTGGAAAAACAGGGTGCTGGCTTTCTGTAGACGAAACATAACATCGCACAACCCAGCAATCTCATTCTTAGCTATTTACACAAGAGAAATGGAGACATATGTTTCCACACTAAAAAGTGAAAGTGAAGTCGCTCCGTTGTTAAGGACGCTTTGCTACCTCATGGACTGTATGTAGCCCACCAGGCTCCTCCGTCCAGGGGATTCTCCAGGCAAGAATACTGAAGCAGGGTGCCATTTCCTTCTCCATCCACAATAAAACTGATATCCACAATAAAACTCTATCCACCAGTGGCTCAGATGGTGAAGAATCTGCCTGCAATGTGGGAGACCCAGGTTCAATCCCTGGGTCAAGGAAGATCCCCTGGAGAAGGGAATGGCTACCCACTCCAGTAATCTTGCCTGGAGAATTTCATGGATAGGCAAGCCTAGAGGTTACAACAGTCCATAGGGTCACAAAGAGTCAAGCAGCTTTATTAATAATCACCATAAAATGTCTACAACCTAGTAAATGGAAAAACTGACTATTCAATAGAAAATTTTCACTCCATGATGAAAATTCGAACTGCTAATACTTTCAGCAATTTATATGCATTTTAAATGTATTATGCTAAATGAAAAAAAGTTGACACCAAAGGCCACATTCTATAGGCTTTCACTTATATAATATTCTGGAAAAGGCAAAACTAATTGAAGAAGAGCTCAGTAGTTGCCAAGGTTGGAGGTAGGGAGACACAGTCAACAAGGGGCACATAGAGGTGATAAAACGTCTTGTCTTGATTATAATGGTGGGTATATAACTGTATACTTTGCCTAACTCATCAAACAGCACATCTCAAAAAGGGGAATTTTATTGAATATGAATTATACAATCAACAAATCTAACTTTAAGAAATTAATTGACAGTCTCAAACAAGGCGTGAATAAAAGGGAAAAAACAATGTTCTTAGATTATGGCTTCAAAGCAGAAAATATCAATTATCTTTAAAAGTATCATGTAAACTGATGTGATTCCAATTAGAATCTCCAAAGTATGGTTCTAGAATTGAATAAAATGATCTTGAACTTTGTATGGAAAAATTAGTGTTCAAGGATAACTAAGAAAAAGGAATGAGAGATAAATAAGGAGACTCATACTAGACACCAAAATATACTATAAAACCACTATGATCATATTAATATAGCATCAGCACATGAATAAACAGACTAGAGTACAAAAAAGGGTGTAAAAACAGATTCCAGTATTATTTATTACACGATGTTTAAAAAGAAACAGTTTTTAACTGCTGAATAGAAAGCATTCATCTAAGTAGGAGAACACAATATTGAACCCCCATCTCATACCATAAACAACAACAAACTACAGGAAGATAGAAGACCCAAATAT
>SJYC01010401.1:0-43503 GCA_006408675.1 Madoqua kirkii | reverse complement strand
ATGAAATGTAAAATGAAGTTAGGAAAGATAAACAATAATGTTAATGTATAAAATCACGCTTCAGAGTTAACGTATCTTTGTTAAAAGGATGCCAAAAATTCATCTGTGTATGCTTTTAGCATCTTAAAGAAAGAAAAAAAGCCAATATGTTTAAGAAATTAGAACTATAATTTTTAAAATAACGCTTTCTAATTTATTCAAATATTTGTTGATTGTCTATATAAGGTGAAAGCACAGTTCTACGAGCTACCAGCACAGTGGTGAACAAGATGCCCAAAATATCTGCCTCTTAGAATTTGCATGTGAGAGACAGATAATACACAAATATATATTATAAGATCAGGTAGTGAAAAATTGAAGCATGGAAATTAAGGTATGGAATCAGTTCAGTTCAGTTCAGTAGCTCAATTGTGTCTGACACCCTGCAGCCCCATGAACCACAGCACGCCAGGCCTCCCTGTCCATTACCGACTTCCGAAGTCCACCCAAACCCATGTCCATTGAGTCGGTGATGCCATGCAGCCATCTCATCCTCTTTCATCCCCTTCTCCTCCTGCTCTCAACCCCACCCAGCATCAGGGTCTTTACAAACGAGTCAGCTCTTCGCATCAGGTAGCCAAAGTATTAGAGTTTCAGCTTCAATATCAGTCCCTCCAATGAACACCCAGGACTGATCTCCTTTAGGATGGATGGGTTGGATCTCCTTGCAGTCCAAGGGACTCTCAGGAGTCTTCTCCAACACCACAGTTCAAAAGCATCAATTCTTTGGCACTCAGCTTTCTTTATAGTCCAATTCTCATATCCATACATGACCACTGGGAAAACCATAGCCTTAAGTAATGTCTCTGCTTTTTAATATGCTGTCTAGGTTGGTCATAACTTTCCTTCTAGGGAGTAAACATCTTTTAATTTCATGGCTGCAATCACCATCTGCAGTGATTTTGGAGACCAGAAAAATAAAGTCAGCCACTGTTTCCACTGTTTTCTCATCTCATTTGCCATGAAGTGATGGGATCAGATGCCATGATATTAGTTTTCTGAATGTTGAGCTTTAAGTCAACTTTTTCACTCTCCTCTTTCACTTTCATCAAGAGGCTCTTTAGTTCTTCTTCACTTTCTGCCATAAGGGTGGTATCATCTGCATATCTGAGGTTACTGATATTTCTCCCAGCAATCTTGATTCCAGCTTTTGCTTCCTCCTGCCTAGCATTTTTCATGATGTACTCTGCATATAAGTTAAAGAGTGACTAAAATAGCAGGTATCGTTATTTTAGACTAAGTAGCCAAGAAGAGCATCTTTGAGGAGGTAATATTTGAGCAGACATGACTGAAGTTGATTTCATCCTGAATTTGGCAGGAAGCCACTGAAGATTTTAAGCAAGGAATGATATGATCTAATTTATATCCTTATGAAAGGATTTCTCTAGCTTTTGCATGAAGAACAGATTGTGGGCTGACAAGAGACAAAGTAGGGAGATAAGTTAGGAGGTTATTCCAACAGATAACATAATGGCCTAGATAAGAGTGACAGCAGTGAAGGTGATGAACAGTTGGATTTGGAATGTATTGTGAAGGGAGCTTGCAATATGAACCAGTGTGAATAAAACAGCAACATCTAGGAAGACCCCTAAGTTTTTATATTGATCAAATGAATGGTTAACCTATTTACTGAAAGGAAGAAGCCTGGATAGAGCAGGTTTAGGAAGCAAAATCAAGATATTAATTTTGATATGCCTATCAGATATCTGGAGAAGGCAATGGCACCCCACTCCAGTACTCTTGCCTGGAAAATCCCATGGATGGAGAAGCCTGGTAGGCTGCAGTCCATGGCGTCGCTGAGAGTTGGACACGACTCAGTGACTTCACTTTCACTTTTCACTTTCATGCATTGGAGAAGGAAATGGCAACCCACTCCAGTACTCTTGCCTGGAGAATCTCAGGGACAGCAGAGCCCGGTGGGCTGCCATCTATGGGGTCACACAGAGTTAGACACGACTGAAGCAACTTAGCAGCAGCAGCAGCAGTAGATATCTAAAATGAAGATGCTTGAAAAGCACACATCTGAAGAAGGAGTCAGGACTGATGACACAAGTGTTATGATAGGATTTAAATATTAAATTTTAGATAGGACTAGATAAGATTTCTAGCAAGAAGAGAAGAGAAGAGGCCACACCTAAGTACTAGGTCCTACAGGCATTTCAACACTTTGAGGTTGGTGAGTTATTTTCTCTTTGCACACTGGCTCCTCTAAGGAGATCAATCATTTCAGTTTGCTCAAAATTGAAAGCTTTCCCAGTTTGCAGGACTCTGAGTGCCAAAGCCAGAAAGTCTCAGGCAAATTAGATGAGTTGGTCACCCTAAACCATCAATCTATCCATTTTCACTCTTTCTTCCCTGCTCTATGCTCCAGGAAGCTGACCTCAACAGACTGCTAGCACCCCAGCTCCCTTCCCTCTGTCTTACTAGTGTTCAGCAAATGGGAGGCATCAGCAGATTTGAAGCTGGGATGAAAGGCATGGATATTTATTTCTGTCCACCTCCATATCCATAAAAAAAAAAAAAAATAGTTGATTTCACTCCCATGGAGCATGCCTTTTTCAGGAACCCAAGACCTTTTTCCAAGCTCCATTTCCATACCCTATCCCCCTGCACATCCAGGCCTGAGGGTGGTAATAGCTTCCTGCTGATACTAACTCCCAGGGGCTTCATAGTCTTTACACAGCAAAGTAAACCTACTTTGCTCCCCAAAGTAAATCCTACTAACCAGTACTAACCTGTCTAAATAGCCCCTAAGTTAAACTCTCCTAGGTCAAATATGATAAAGCTAACAATAGCTTGGGAAGAGCAAGAGGGTGCAAAGAAGGGCAGTGAGGTGGAAAGGAGCAAGGAAGTTCAGGAACTGGGAAGCCAGGAAAGTATGAATCATCAAAGTCAGTGATACTCAGTTTGGTAATACTTTCTCCTAAGAGGGGTTTTATAAACTTGTGGGGGTGTTTTTTGCTCTCATAATAACTGTGAAGGTGCTACTGGTATTTAGTAGGCAGGAACTAGGGAGCTTGAGGTCCTCCTATAGTCTGCATGGTCCCAATTATTAAACAATTGCCTCATGTCCTGGTAGGTTTTGAAATACCTGGTTGAACATTCTTAAAAGTGTGGTGAGGGGGGAAGGTTTGATCTGATCTTAGACTTTATTTCAACATAACATATTTTTGCAGAGTTTTAATACATATTTTACATTTTCAATCAATGCAAACACCATGTAAATCAAAGAGAGGTTGTATGGATGTATTTGGAAATTTACAAAAGTAATTCACCATTTCAGAAAAATTATGTTATGACAGCATGGTATTTAATTCTCCATTATAACAATCACTTCAGTCGGTAATTCTACATTTACCACAAGCAGATTACTATTTATATTTTCTAGTATAGTTGTGTTAGAGCAATTATATATTAAAGTACATATGTTATTTTTTCTCATATTACCATTAGGCAATTATATTGATTTTTAAATATTGTATATATTGACAGATTATAAAATCTATGAAATTTATTTCAAAATAGAAAGAAGGGCATAACAAATTACACTGTAAAACATATAAATATTTGTTATGAGGGAAGTAGTGGGTCTGATACAGTTAAGAATAACTGATAAACATGGACAATGGAATCAATGAGAATGATAATAGCTAACTGGTAGAGAGAGTCTGGTGCTAAAAATGAGAAGGAATGACTAGGACCATGGCTCTGAAACTTTGCTGCACCTTCAGATCACCTGGGGAGCTTCTGTGAGTCCTAATACTCAGTGCTGGCCACATTAGAATTTCTGGGTGAGACCTAAGCATCAGTATTTCTTAACATTCTCCAGTATGTCAAATCTGAAAATCTCTAAATGTAGAGATCAGGAGAACACTACAACAAGGAGGTTTTGAAGCAGATAAAATCTGATGGAATTTCATTTAAAGAATCAGTGGTTTTCCAGGAGTGGTGAAAGGAAAAAAAATGGTTAAAATTGAAAATGGGGAGCAAGAACCCCATTCTACCTCCAAGTCTAAAGAAAATAATAGTTCCCACTGGAAAGATTTTCAGGAATCTGGAACCCTCATAAGTGACAGATTTAATTGTGAGGAATAACTGTAAATTAGAGGAATATAGTAAAGGGAACATTTAAGAATGAGGTTGGGGATAAGAGGATGTTTGCTAAAATTCAGAGGCACAGTGGAAGGGCATAGAGTAGCTGAGAAAGGAGACAAGTTTGAGTTATTATAGGAGATTACAGAGAATACATTGATAAAAAGAGTTCCAGAAATAACCTGTGAGAGGCAGATGGGACACATGATGGGCTGGTCTTGATGTCTTTAGAGGAAGATGGACAACCATCCTGTCAGCGCTTGGTGAGCACCTTGCCCAGGGCCTCTGGTATCCCTCCTACTACTTCCACTGTCCTACCCCAGCTTCTTCATGTTTTGCTTGTAATGGTTGGAACCTGCAGCTCTCTTCAGAAGATTGCCCCTGAGTCAGTGGAGCCACATAGAAATACCTGCAAGCTTATGTTCTCACAGAGACAGCTTTAGCCAATCCATGGCTGGTGCAGAACATGAAGATCTCCCTCACCTCATTAGGAAAACTCTAGGGCTTAATTTATATGCCAGAGATTTCCTGTGGGATCAAGCTGAAATGATCCTTCCTACTTTGCTCAAAATTGTCCCTTTGCTTGGCTTCCTCTCCTTTCTGGTCTTGCTTCTTCCACTTCCTCACCAGTTTCTCCTTGAAAACACCTTAGGAAATCACTTGCTCTTGCATTCTTGTCTTAGGGTAAGCTTCTGGAAGACTTAACCCAAGACAGCCTCCTCCTTATGGTGGATCAGTAGCAGCATGTGTTAGCAGGAGCAAGAGATGCAACGGAACGTTCCTGAGGTACCTGCTGAGGACTGAGCAAGTGGGGGACAGTTTTACTATGTGTAAGTCAAACTACTGAGATGACTAATTTTAACAGATCAGAGTTGGCTTTTCCAAATGTCCTTGTAAAGAAGACAAAATTCTCAATAACATCTTCCAAGAATTCCAACACCAATTTTCAGAAGGAAAATACATTATCTATCACTCAGTATAAATG
This sequence comes from Madoqua kirkii, assembly GCA_006408675.1. Classification (NCBI taxonomy): domain Eukaryota; kingdom Metazoa; phylum Chordata; class Mammalia; order Artiodactyla; family Bovidae; genus Madoqua; species Madoqua kirkii. Next base: position 38,387 of record SJYC01010401.1, on the reverse strand, counting down.
AATACTGTCATTTTTTGTGTGTACATAAAAAGTCTAAATATATTGAAGAAAACTGACATTATACAGAATTTAGTTTGACCAAAATGTAAATGATATGGATCAAGTGCAAAGAGATGTCTCTAGAAACTCCCAAATATTTGATACATATTTAAATCTTATAACTTTGAAACAAACCTAATCATTTAGAAACAAGCAGCAATGTAGGTTGCCAAAACAACATGGCAGTATGTGTACTCTTTTCTATAGTCTGGTTTCATCTTGGGATAGATTTTAGAGTATCTAGAAAAGAAGATAGACCCATCTCCTTCAGGTAATCCCCCCTAAAATATTGGTTAAATAGTAAGTTCAGTTCAGTTCAGTTCAGTTCAGTTCAGTTCAGTTCAATCATGTCTGATTCTTTGCGGTCCCATGAATCGCAGCACGCCAGGCCTCCCTGTCTATCAGCAACTCCTAGAGTTCACCCAAACTCATGTCCATCAAGTCAGTGATGCCATCCAGCCATCTCATCCTCTGCTGTCCCCTTCTCCTCCTGCCCCCAATCCCTCTCAACATCAGGGTCTTTTCCAACGGGTCAACTCTTCCCATGAGGTGGCCAAAGTATTGGAATTTCAGCTTCAGCATCAATCCTTCCAGTGAACACCCAGGACTGATCTCCTTTAGGATGGACTGGTTGGATCTCCTTGCAGTCCAACGGACTCTCAAGAGTTTTCTCAAACACCACAATGATTATGCATTTGTAGTAACAATGAAAGCATCCACCTGACTGTGTCTTATCCCCTCCAATATTCAATATTTCAGGGGCAGAGTTCAAAATGTACTTAAATCCAAGTCCCAGACCTAACACAACAGAAACAGATATCTTCATAACCCACTGCTTCATATTAGGGAATATTGATTATACAGGCTTTGATTCCTCTCTCTAAAAGTACCCTTTAAGTTCCAAAAGGAAGGAAAAAAGAAGAAAATGTGCCCAAACAATGATTAATAAGTGGGTGAATTAGAGAGATAATGGGTACAAATGATTAACAAAACACTCTCATTTTAAGGAACATCTTGAGAAACCACATGATGGCTACAATATGGAATTTTCTATTAAATTCTTCCAAGCATAATACCAACATAATGCTTTTAATTACCAGCATGGTAATATGAAAATGTGATTGTAACAATAACTGAAGTCATCAGATTATTTTCCTCTCTGTTTTAATAGGGAGACATTTCCAACATTCAAAGTAGCAAAACTATGTAAGTTTATAATTGTACCATATATGACTGCCAAATCATAAGCTTGCTCGAGACCTTTATTGAAAAAATGAGACCCCACCCCAAAGCAGAACAGTGAAGGGTAAATGGCTCGCTGTGGAGCTAGAAAGGAAAAATCCTTACTGTGGAGTGGGAGGCCAGATGTCCCAGTTGGACCATTTATCAAGAAACTGCACAGAGGGAAGTTCCTGGTGGAAACACTGAGAACAATAAAGTTGCTATAGGAGGAGAAAGTCAGTATTTGACAGTCAACTGCAGAGCCACAGCTGGATGAAGGAGCAATAACCCTCAGATGAGGAGGTCCACAAATTCACCACCACTTTCCAACAGGCAGAAGGCCCCCTTCTGTACTCCTCACCACCCACCTCAACACACACACACACACACACACACACACACACACACATTTGGGATAAACAGGCCCAGCACATAGAATATAAAATTGGAGGAAGAAGAGGAAATGCTACATTCCCTTCAACTGAAAATAATTTTTACTCTTCTTGAAATTCAAGTGTGAGCGAAGGCTGGGATTTTGAAGAATTTTAAGAAACCATTGAAATAAATATAGCATTTGCTCCCCAAAGTAACCACAAATGATTATACCACTTGCTGTCAATTTTATATTATCTTCCTTATCCACTGGTATATGCCAGCCAGGATGTGTTATTAGTGACCATAGGGAAAAAAAATCCCCTATTTTTACACTGCTGAGTTGGGATCTTGCATTTCTGTAAGGATCTGACCTCCATCAGTAACCTGAACTTCAACAGATTGACCTGTAAACCATTAAAGAAAAAAGATGTGTAGCAGAAAAAAACTATACTGATCTGGCTATCAGTGTGACTAGCTTATACCAACTGTATGATTTCAAGCAAGTTTCTCTCTTTCTTTTTGAACATCTGAGTCTTAATTTTCTAAATCTTAAAATGGGATTCATAATACTTATCTAAAAGTAAGCATTCAAGCTCAATAAATGTTTGTTTTCATATATGTATGACTGAGTCCCTTCGCTGTTCACCGGAAACTACCACATTGTTAATCAGCTGTACCCCAATACAAAATTAAAAGTTTAATGTTTGGAGGGAAAAAGAAATGTTTGTTTTCATCTCACTCATATCCTCAACCTGCAGGTCAATTTTGAATGCTGTTTTTTTTTTTTTTTTTTCCCCCAAACAATGGACATGGAATTCATTAATTCCTGTGAATTTATATTTTTAAATTGAACTTTTCTTTTTAAACCATGCTAAAGAAGTGAACAGATCTTTGCCCTCTAGGATTTTTTTTCTTTCATTTTGCATCTTTAAACGATTCTTAACATTTAGACAGCTATTGTACTAAAAATCTAGGGTATGTGTGAATTTAGAGCCCCAATTCACCTTAGCTTGTTAAATCTGTGCCTTAACAGCTTTTACAAAGCAAGAATACCAACACAGCTGAGTGGTATGTCTTCCCTGTGTGCATATTTGTCTTCCTTCACTGTTATTTGAGTTAGTCTTTTTAATTTTTTTAAGACAAGAATATGTTCGCATTTGGCCTAGTTCAGTTATAATAAATTCTTACTCTATCCCATGACAGTTTTTCTTAGCCCGTCATATAAGTGTCCCGAGGTATCCTGTCAAATTTGCAATTTCAATATTTGGATTTTTTGTCTTACTTTCTTGCGGTTTATCTTCTTCTAGTTTTTGGTGATGATTGTACCCTGACCCTCAAAGGCTCTAATTTGTATGCCCCTAGTAATGGATTTATAGGACGCTGCTGTAATTGTCCACAACAGTGCCTAGAGTCTTTAAAATAGTTCCCCTGGCAAATCCTATCTATAAACATTTTACAAGAAGGGTAAGTCAACATGTTTAAACAGGCTTCTTCAGAAAGAACCTGAGTAAATTATGGAGTAGAATAGGAATACTACTACACAAAGCATTTTTCATTCCCACAAAATCTAGAGTGGTTTCAATGTTCAGTGACTGACTTTGTTTAGGGAAGAGATATAGGAAAAGGAAACAAATTTTCAGGTAATCTTCTGGAATCTAAAGTCTTCCTCCAACTTTACATAAACATAGACAACTCTAGATCACATCTTTTGAAATCCCCTTTCAATATACCTTGACCTTGGGTAAGTTTCATTAGTAAGTTACCTCTGTGCCTCAGTTTCCTCATTTGTAAAGTGAAGATGACACAGAAATCTCCTTCCTAAGATTCTTCTGAGGATTCAATGAGATTATACACTAAAAATGCTTAAAATAACCCCAGCCCTCAGTAGGCACTCAGCAAGCGTTAGTTATAATTTTACTCTTCTATCACCAACTTAGTAGCTTCTTCATCACCTCCATACCCTATCTAGTGGGGCAAGGAAGGTAGAGTACCAAACCCAGGGAGGGAAGACCAGTCCTGTTCTTGGGTTCAATCATATCTAGTTGAGCATCTCATCAATGAAAACTTCAGATATTTTGTTCCAGTTCATATCCCTCTGTCCCCTACTACTCCATAGACTCCCCATATATATCCTGAACCTTACTGTAGTGAACAAGATTACAAATGAAACATGCCAGCTTTACTTGCGCATTTATTATTATTGTCACAGGGAACAAGCCACAAACTAGGAAGAATCAGAGTTAAGAGAAAGCAAGCTAAAGTTGAAAAAGCAACTTCCAATACTGGCCTTCCTCAAGTTTCCAGTGTTCTCTACTCTGTGACCCTCTTTTAGTAACAGCCATGGAAATATCTGAGAGACTTATCAGGAAGCCAAATAGGTGCTCTGGTCATTAAAAGAGCAGCATACAATCCCCAGCTGTATACACCATTAATTGAAAATGATTTCCTTACATCTAACCTGTTCAATGTGTCCACTCTTGTGCTCAGATGCATCTATTTCTTTGTGACTCCAGGAACTGTAGCCCACCAGGCTCCTCTGTCCATGGAATTTTCTAGGCAAGAATATTGCAGGAATTGCCATTTCCTCCTCCAGAGGATCTTCTCAATCCAGGGATCAAATCTGTGTCCTCTGCATCTTCTGCATTGGCAGGCAGATTCTTTACCTACTGAATAAACTAGGGAGCCCCTGTTCAATAAAAATATATTTAATAACTAAGGAAATGGCAACCCACTCCAGGGTTCTTGCCTGGAGAATCCTAGGGACAGGGGAGCCTGGTGGGCTGCCGTCTATGGGGTCGCATAGAGTTGGACACAACTGAAGCGACTTAGCAGCAGCAGCAGCAGCAAACGCACTAAAGTTTGAAATAATAAAATACAGTAATTTGCCTTCAAGTAGCTTATTATCTGAGCTTTCCCAGTGGCTCAAACAGTAAAGAATCCACCTGCCATGCAGGAGACCTGAGTTCAACCCCTGGATCGGAAAGATCCCCTGAAGAAGGGAATAGCAACCCATTCCAGTATTCTTGCCTGGAGAATCCCATGAATAGAGGAGTCTGGTGGGCTACAGTCCACAGAGTCGAAAAGAGTCAGCCATGAGTGAGCGACGAACACTTTCACTTTCAGCTTATTATCTAATAGAGGCAATAAGCTATGTGTACAAATAGACATTATATAAGACAGAAAATATTAAGTGCTGTGGCCAACACATAACTAAAAATCTCACATGCAAAAAACTGAAAAGTGTAGTCCATGAAATTCAAGTTTTGCCTCAGAATGTCTACTAAAATAGCTACTTTCATATTCAAGTAAAATTTGATTAAGCACGTGGTCTGGGCAAGGCCCTGTTCTGGTTTCTACATTAGGCTCAGAGGTCAGCAGGAACATGTAATCTTATTGATGATGTAAGATGTGCACACATGTGATCATATGAAAGGCTGAATGGTAAAAGGAGCATGGGAACACACAGCAGAAAGTATTTTGGGAGGGGGTTGTGGGTGACACTGATGAAGACAACACCTCCCTAGTCCAAGGCCATTCTTGGGGCTCAAGTGGTCTCCTGCCATTGAAGCAGAACAAGACCCTATGGTCCTTCTGCCCATGTCATCTACCTGCCTTTTGTCTGCAAAAAAAGTTCAGTTAAAGAGTAAGCTCAATCAGAGAAGTAGAACATGCAGAAACAAAGGGAAAAGATCAAGGGAGACCAAACAATAGTAATGTACTCATTAAGCATAGGCAAGGATCTTTATTTCTAGTTTCTCCTCAGGGGCTATATGGATAATATTCCAAGCCATATCGTATGAGTTCTCTTATAGATACTGAAACTCTCACCAGGTAGAGAAGTTAACTACATGAGGACTGTAGCCATGACATGAGCTGCCACAGTTCTGAGAACTGGCCTCAAAGAAATGCAAAGAAACTGACCCTGGAACTAAAGATGAACTGTACCTGAAACCACCAAGATGATGCTGCTCACACCACTGATGACCAATCTGGAGGTGGCTGTCAGAGCTGACTGTGCTGTTTCTGCATGTAGCCCCCTCTCTGTAAAAGCCCTCACCTGCTGCTTGGGGGATGGGGGGTGGAGAGGGAGTCAGCCTTTGGACAGATGTCCAGCCTACATCCCACCCAGTTGCCCACATCTGAAATAAAGCAAACTTTCCTTTCTACCAACTGGCCTGTTTATTGGCTTTTTAGCAGCAAGCAATCAGACCCCCATGTTTTGGTAACAGCATCACTTTGCAATTGTCTTACTTTTTCACTTTCCCCTGACAGCCTCTCCTAACTTACATTGTGGCCAGGCTGATTTTAAACTGTAAAATCAGATCATAGTTCTTTCTTTCCTTTGGCTCTTTAAAATCCTCCCACCCCACATCACCCTAGAGTCAGACACTGTGCCAGGACCTCTAGACTCCCAGGGGGTGCTGGGCCCCACCTACTTCTGTAGGCTCAGTTCACACCACTTGTTGACTCCGCTCTGTCTATACTGGCTCCTGGCTGGGCCTTGGCTATGTCAAGCGTGTTTTCTTCTCAGCATCTTTTACTTAGTTTCCTAGATCCCTCTTTTCCACACTCTGATCATTGGTCATGCCCAAATTCTAGCCTCTTAAAAACTCCTCCTCGCCCCAACCTGGTAGTATGTTGCTGCCAGAGTTATTCCTCCTATACCTGAGTGATAGCTTGGAACTCACCTGCTTTTCTCGTGTTATCAGAACTCTAATCTTCCTTTACTGTCCCTGAAATAGCTCTCAGAATAGATTTCTGAAGTCTCTTCTTGGGGGCAAAGTAGCCCTGTGTATCCTTATTGAGGCACTGGATTAGATAATGTCTTGGTCAAAGTGTGGTGACAGAGTGGTGTCTGTGATACACACGCTCCACTTCCAATGCTTTCCATCCTTACACGTGTGATTTCAATCAAGTTGCTTAACTTCTTCTGAGTCTTCATTTGGAAGGATCTCTATTATTACTCCTAGGTTTAACCTTCTTTATTTCCTCCATTTCTTCATCCCACATGTACTTACTGAGAGCCTATTTTATGCATGGTACTATGCTGGCCCCAAGGACTAAACTATGAATAAGACAGACGTTTATGCCTTTAGGAACTAAATCTGAGCACCAGGAAATAGACATTAAGTAGTTTATCTCACATACTGATGGAATGATCTCTCTCCCAGACCCTTGATCAGAGTATGTCCAAGATGGGAGAGAAGACAAATTGGGGGGTTTTCCAAATCCTATTAGAGGCCTGAGAAAAAGAACATCTTTCCCAGGAATTTTAAATGGTTCAAGGTATAGTGAACACTGTCATTTCAAAGCATACATTGTTAGTTGTTTTGCTTACTTGTTTGTTTTCCTAAAATGTAGATGGCGTTGTAGTTTGAAAAGGCACAGTAATGGGCCCTATTTTTTTTAAGTCCTCATTATGAACTAATAAGCTCTGACCACAGTCTATAAGCAGTAAAGCTCAACAAAACAAATTCCATCTGCACCAACTGTCATCTCTCATCTCCACTAAGGAGAGTATAAACTGTACAGATTAAGTTAGATTTAGAAGAAGTTTTTATTACTTAATAAGGATCTAAGCTAAGTCTATGAGAATTATTGTTTTCCCTGGAGGGTATGTATGTAAAATATTTTAGCAGTTTCTACCAAGAGATTTAAGAAAGAAAGAGGAAACATATCTTCACTTCATAGGAGTGGAAAGTTTACTAGGTTAGCTACCTTGAAATTAAAAACCCTGTCTACGTGGTCTTACAGAATGCCTTCATTGTTTTATCTTAGAACTCAGATTTTAAGAAATATTACATTGTGGTAAATTTCAGACCTTTGCTAAACCTTAAAAATAGAGAGGCATGAATTATAAAGCATGACCAACACTTCTGAGTAGGGAGCTGAACAAACAAATCAAAACTTACCCCAGCTAGTCTGGAGAGAAGATCTTACTCTTTAAGATGTGAAAGAGGACATACCTAGAGACTGGGGAAAGTGGTTAGAAACTAGGATTGCTTGTAAGGAGAACCCATGTGAGATTCTTTCCCTTGAACTTTTGGATCAGTGGTATTTCACATAGTTTCAAGATGTTTTTCTTCTGTACTATAATTTCCTCTGGTAATCTAACACTTCAGTCAAGTGTGCCACACATGGAAAGCCTTTTGTTAGTTGGATTGTGGGTAATAGGTCAGTGCTGAGAATTGTAGCCTTTCTCACATCACCTCCTGCTGAGGCTAGAAGCAAATACTGAAAAAGACAGTGGACCCAAAGTCCCACAGAGGGATGCAAACCAAATAATATTTACAGAACTGCTGAGAGGAAAAAGAGGAGCCCTTGATGTGGAAAAGTATATGCCAAGTGAGTGAATTCAAAATGGCCAGGAGCCAAACACTCCTTTCCCCCAAGCATATCAGAGGAAGGAGATTCTCAAAGGGATGAAACTGGCATTTAGGATACAAACACACACAAAAATTACAATTGTGGTGGGTATTACCAGAGAAAGTGGCAGAGACTAAGAAAACAAAGAATGGAGAAACTTAATTCCAAAGGGTTTTGAAGTGGGATTTATCTGAGTGGGATTTATCTGAGTGGGATTTATCAAGGGGAAAGGGAGCCCACCAAGTGCATCACTGGCAAAAGCAGTTCAGTTCAGGTCAGTTCAGTGGCCCAGTCATGTCAGACGCTTTGTGACTCCATGAATCGCAGCACGCCAGGCCTCCCTGTCCATCACCAACTCCCAGAGTTCACTTAAACTCATGTCCATCGAGTCAGTGATGCCATCCAGCCATCTCATTCTCTGTCATCCCCTTCTCCTCCTGCCCTCAACCCCTCCCAGCATCAGTATTTCTGATGAGTCAATTCTTCTCATGAGGTGGCCAAAGTACTGGAGTTTCAGCTTTAGCATCAGTCCTTTCAATGAACACCCAGGGCTGATCTCCTTCAGAATGGACTGGTTGGATCTCCTTGCAGTCCAAGGGACTCTCAAGAGTCTTTTCCAACACCACAGCTCAAAAGCATCAATTCTTCGGTGCTCAGCTTTCTTCACAGTCCAACTCACATCCATACATGACCACTGGAAAAACCATAGCCGTAACTAGACAGACCTCTGTTGGCAAAAGCAGAGGGGTGTCCAAAGAATTGAAGGAAAGTCAATGTGGCTGAACTACTCACCCTAAGACACGATGAACCTGGTGAAAGACTTAAGGGCATTTTTTTTAATATTTAATTTTATCCTAAAGAAAGAAGGCTGAACATTCCTCTAGGACCCTAAATCTAAGTGCCAGAATCAGAAGAAGTAATAAATTTGTACCATAACTTGCAAGAGCAGGAAAGCACAGTCCAGAACAGATCATCCATGGATGATCATGAAGGACTAATAGGACAGATCAAGAGAATGAAACAGGGTTTCTAGATAGGAAGAAGAGAATACTCAAAGTCCAGAAGTTGAGAATGATTCTTTATAATTACAGGAAGTAGCTAAACCTATCTATAAGGACTAACTCAATTTTTTCTCTCCCATAGAAAAGATTATTTCCACTTGCGAAATATCTCAATTTCAATTTTTTTCTTGGCAGTAACATGTGAAATTAAATATTTTAAGACAAGATGAGCTTTAATTTTAATTGACAACTACACTGCAGAATAATTCTTATTGTTCAACTGCTAAAACCCTTCATGCTAAAATTTTACTAATTTACTCTAAAATATTTTTTCAAGGAATTAGATATTTTCCTTAACTGCATATACATCATATGTTTATATACACAACACAAAAACCCTAATTCCTAATTACCTGTGTAGATTAGTAGACAACCGGCACTTTTTACAAGCAATTGAAGTCATATTTGTCAAGTCAAAATTTTTTTCTAGATCACTTTTATTCAGAAAAATTATTCTCTTGGTTGGAATGCTTTGAGCTGAAAATGACATAAAAAATAATTCTAAGTCATTTAATCAATAATGGGAGTACAATTGTACACAGCAAGGCAGGTGTTTCCAGAATTGAAAGTTTATAGGTACAGTGATCCTAGTAAGGGTCTGGGTGCTCCCCATCTTTCTGCCCAACAAGTCCATCCTAAAGGAAATCAGTCCTGAGTTTTCATTGAAAGGACTGATGCTGAAGCTGAAACTGCAATACTTTGGCCACCTGATGCAAAGAACTGACTCATGGGAAAAGACCCTGATGCTAGGAAAGACTGAACACAGGAGGAGAAGGGAACGACAGAGAATGAGATGGTTGGATGTAGTCCGGGAATTGGTGATGGACAGGGAGGCCTGTAGTGCTGCAGTCCATGGGGTCACAAAGAGTCAGACACAACTGAGTGACTGAACTGAACTGAACACACAACATGCCAAAGATGTCACCCTCCTGGTTGTAGGGTGGTGACAGCAGCTCTGAGTGTCAAACACAGTCATATCAGTACCTATCCTAGGAGAGAAAGGCTTAATTTATAGTCTCTCTTCATCGGAAAGAAATAGTCTCCCCAGAACTCTCTGGTGGCAGTCTTCCCCTCAGGCCTCACTGGCTACATCTAGGTCACAGGTACATGAATAAAGCAATCACTAGGAAGATGAATAGAATGAAAATGGTTTGCAAGACAAATTGTGATTTATGCCCCAAGGCATTATGAGTTGTACCTTTCTTAAGCAGAGAGGAAGGTGAATGCTGAAATAAACCTGGAGATCTAGAAGGGAATAAAGAGGGGAAAGCAAGATAAGGTAAGACAAAGGGCATAAAATGAATATTTCTGAAATCAGAGGGCCTGTTTTAAGAGAGAAAAGCATAGTCTAGGAAAACCACAGGAGGATGCTGGGGCTTGAAGGGCAAGAGGAGAGAGTGGGTACCAAAAGCAGAAGGAAGAGGTCCTACTGATAGCCCCACACCCCCTGAAGCCTTTAAAAGCTAGCCTGAGGCAATCTCACTATTAAGGAGCCAGAAAACCACCTTGACCTCATTCTTTTGTTGAAGTTTCCTATTGGCCAACCTTACCTGGAAGTCAGCAGGCAAACAGTTCACACACAGAGTCTTCTATGGCAGAGTGAGAGAAATGGGGCAGAGTTGGTTTGCATGTGCAAATCTAACACAATCAATACACTCACTGATTAAAACCATTTTCATTGTCATTTCAATACAAATTGGAAAAATACACATCCTCAAGCCAAAAAAAAAAAAGATTGCTACTTTTAATTCAGTAAAATAAAGAACTGTTCTCTTTCCCTTTCTCTTCCTCTCAAAGCACTGACTGTTTCCTTCAGGTAGTAACTTTTCTTTTTTCAGTCTGATCAGTTAGTAACATGTTAGTAACCATTGACAGTGGTTAAGCACACAGATACAGGCTAAGAAAGGAGAACCCAGTACCTTCACTCTACATGTTGGATAGAAAACCTCCATGGAGTTGAGTTGTGGGAAAGGCATCAGGTTTCCCACAGTTTGGTGAAGGGACAGTTTGATTAAGCTGTTCCAGAGAATTTATATTTTGAAATGGTTTTCAAAGCCCTTTTAAAAAATTAAATAATTCTATCCTACACAGACCAATATTCTCATTTTGCCTCCCCGGATTTTCTTCCAATTTCTTTACAAGATCCTCTAGCATTCTTTAGTTCAAATTTTTCTAGCCTCTGATTCCTGTAGCATGAGGAGAGGGGCGGGGGGGGGGGAGCAGAAAAGTATGTATAAATCACAGAAAAAAACAAGTAAAATTTGATGGTATTAATCTTAAGATTTTGTTTTGAACCTGAAAGAAAAGTGAAAGTCACTCAGTCATGTCCAACTCTTTGAGACCCCCACAGACTATACAGTCCATGGAATTCTCCAGGCCAGATTACTGGAGTGAGTAGCTTTTCCCTTACTTCTACAGAGTATCTTCCCAACCCAGGGACTGAACCCAGGTCTCCCTCATTGTAGGCAGATTCTTTACCAGCTGAGCCAGAAGGGAAGCCCAGGGATACCAGAGTGGGTAGCCTATCCCTTCTCCACTGGATCTGTCCATGGGGTCACAAAGAGTCAGACACAACTGAGTGACTGAACTGAACTGAACACACAACATGCCAAAGATGTCACCCTCCTGGTTGTAGGGTGGTGACAGCAGCTCTGAGTGTCAAACACAGTCATATCAGTACCTATCCTAGGAGAGAAAGGCTTAATTTATAGTCTCTCTTCATCGGAAAGAAATAGTCTCCCCAGAACTCTCTGGTGGCAGTCTTCCCCTCAGGCCTCACTGGCTACATCTAGGTCACAGGTACATGAATAAAGCAATCACTAGGAAGATGAATAGAATGAAAATGGTTTGCAAGACAAATTGTGATTTATGCCCCAAGGCATTATGAGTTGTACCTTTCTTAAGCAGAGAGGAAGGTGAATGCTGAAATAAACCTGGAGATCTAGAAGGGAATAAAGAGGGGAAAGCAAGATAAGGTAAGACAAAGGGCATAAAATGAATATTTCTGAAATCAGAGGGCCTGTTTTAAGAGAGAAAAGCATAGTCTAGGAAAACCACAGGAGGATGCTGGGGCTTGAAGGGCAAGAGGAGAGAGTGGGTACCAAAAGCAGAAGGAAGAGGTCCTACTGATAGCCCCACACCCCCTGAAGCCTTTAAAAGCTAGCCTGAGGCAATCTCACTATTAAGGAGCCAGAAAACCACCTTGACCTCATTCTTTTGTTGAAGTTTCCTATTGGCCAACCTTACCTGGAAGTCAGCAGGCAAACAGTTCACACAGCAGAGTCTTCTATGGCAGAGTGAGAGAAATGGGGCAGAGTTGGTTTGCATGTGCAAATCTAACACAATCAATACACTCACTGATTAAAACCATTTTCATTGTCATTTCAATACAAATTGGAAAAATACACATCCTCAAGCCAAAAAAAAAAAAGATTGCTACTTTTAATTCAGTAAAATAAAGAACTGTTCTCTTTCCCTTTCTCTTCCTCTCAAAGCACTGACTGTTTCCTTCAGGTAGTAACTTTTCTTTTTTCAGTCTGATCAGTTAGTAACATGTTAGTAACCATTGACAGTGGTTAAGCACACAGATACAGGCTAAGAAAGGAGAACCCAGTACCTTCACTCTACATGTTGGATAGAAAACCTCCATGGAGTTGAGTTGTGGGAAAGGCATCAGGTTTCCCACAGTTTGGTGAAGGGACAGTTTGATTAAGCTGTTCCAGAGAATTTATATTTTGAAATGGTTTTCAAAGCCCTTTTAAAAAATTAAATAATTCTATCCTACACAGACCAATATTCTCATTTTGCCTCCCCGGATTTTCTTCCAATTTCTTTACAAGATCCTCTAGCATTCTTTAGTTCAAATTTTTCTAGCCTCTGATTCCTGTAGCATGAGGAGAGGGGCGGGGGGGGGGGAGCAGAAAAGTATGTATAAATCACAGAAAAAAACAAGTAAAATTTGATGGTATTAATCTTAAGATTTTGTTTTGAACCTGAAAGAAAAGTGAAAGTCACTCAGTCATGTCCAACTCTTTGAGACCCCCACAGACTATACAGTCCATGGAATTCTCCAGGCCAGATTACTGGAGTGAGTAGCTTTTCCCTTACTTCTACAGAGTATCTTCCCAACCCAGGGACTGAACCCAGGTCTCCCTCATTGTAGGCAGATTCTTTACCAGCTGAGCCAGAAGGGAAGCCCAGGGATACCAGAGTGGGTAGCCTATCCCTTCTCCACTGGATCTTCCAGTCTCAGGAATTGAACCAGGGTTTCCTGCATTGCAGGAGGATTTTTTTTTTTTTACCAACTGAGTTATCAGGGAAACCCCAGTTTCTAAGCTACACCCATCCTACTTTTCCTTCTGTCCTTTGCTGCTCTGACAATAGAACAACAAACCATCTGAGGTCCATTAACTATTGCACTTGGCTTTCAAGAGCCTCATTTTTTACTTGTTCCTGGCTGAACTACTAGAGCACATTCCAAATGCAGATATCAAGGTGCCTATACCACGCTTAATCAATTAACTCTCTATTTTAAAACATGATGATTTCAAGTGAAAGATCCAGAAGCTGAATAAAATAGTTACATTGGCCCTGTTATATGATACTAATTGATTTTTAGTACCTATTCTAAGCCAAAGAAATTTAAATGGGTTAATTTGGAAGAGTTGTTAGTAGCACTTAATCTTTTCATGCCTGAAATGCATACTTTATCTATGGCTAAAATTAAGAAATCCCTTTGAAATATTTTATATCAAGGAGAATAGAAAAGCTGGACTTTATTTTAAGTAGCTAATTCCCTAATAGTTGAGTCTTGTTGCTAACAGAAAGGCAAGATAATTAGCTCACAAATATATGATCCACAAGAAAAAATACTTTTATCTGTTCTATTCACTAATATACTTTCAGTGCTAAAAACTGGCCCAATGTAAGTACTCAATTAATATATGCAAAATAATGAACGACCAGCTAAAGCAACAAAAGTCCATCTAGTCAAGTCTATGGTTTTTCCGGTGGTCATGTATGGATGTGAGAATTGGACTGTGAAGAAAGTTGAGCACAGAAGAATTGATGCTTTTGAACTGTGGTGTTGGAGAAGGCTCTTGAGAGTCCCTTAGACTGCAAGGAGATCCAACCAATCCATCCTTAAGGAGATCAGTCCTGGGTGTTCATTGAAAGGACTGACGTTAAAGCTGAAACTCCAATACTTTGGCCACCTGATGCAAAGAGTTGACTCATCTGAAAAGACTTTGTTGCTGGGAAAGATTGAGGGCAGGTGGAGAAGGGGACAACAGAAGATGAGATGGTTGGATGGCATCACTGACTCAGTGGACGTGAGTTTGGGTGAACTCTTGGAGTTGGTGATGGACAGGGAGGCCTGGCATGCTGCAGTTCATGGGGTTGCAAAGAGTCAAACATGGCTGAGTAACTGAACTGAACTGAGCTAAAGTAACAAATTAAGATTATCAAACAACTGAAGTATCAAAAAATGCAGTTAATGTATTCTATCTATTAAACACAAAATAATATCAATAACAACATTTGTTCATTATTACCATTTGTCAATATTCACTTTTTGCCAGCCCAAGTTGAGTGTTTTATTCATAATACCTCATTGAATGTGGCTTCCCTGGTAGCTCAGCTGGTAAAGAATCTACCTGCAATGCCAGAGACCTGAGTTCAATCCCTGGGTTGGGAAGATCCCCTGGAGAAGGAAACAGCTACCCACTCCAGTATTCTGGCCTGGAAAATTCCATGCACTATCCATGGGGTCATGGATTATCCATGGGGTTCCAAAGAGTCAGACACGACTGAGTGAGTTTCACTTCCACTTCTTTTCACTTTCACCTCATCGAATCCTCAAAATAGGTAGTAAGAATTCAATTCTTTAGATGAAAGAGCTGACTCAGAGATGCTTTTAGGGAACCTAGAATTTACATTCTGAATTGACTCTAAAGTCCAATCTCTTAAGCACAAAGCTATATTTACAGCTTTTATCACCAAAATGTAACACTTCAAACCTGGAAACCATGATTTGGTTCTTGATCCAGAAAACTTCTCATGACTTAGGTTCTAGATTAAAATGTCTGTGAGACCACTTTCCTCCAAATGACTGTGAACAAATCATTTTATTTCCATGGGTCTCAGTGGTTTTTTTGTTTGTTTGTTTTTGTTTTTTGATCACTTTTATTTATTTTTTTAAATTTTATTATTAATTTTTACTTTACAATACTGTATTGGCTTTGCCATACATTGACATGAATCCACCACAGGTGTGCATGAGTTCCCAACCCTGAACCCCCATTCCAGCACCCTCCCCATATCATCTCCCTGGGTCATCCCAGTGTACCAGCCCCAAGCATCCTGTATCCTGTATCAAACATAGATTGGCTTTTCGTTTCTTACATAATAGTATACAGGTTTCAATGTCATTCTCACAAGTCATACCACCCTCTCCTTCTCCCATAGACTCCAAAAGTCTGTTCTTTACATCTGTGTCTCTTTTGCTGTCTCACATACAGGGTTATCATGACCATCTTTCTAAATTCCATATATATGTGTTAGTATACTGTATCAGTGATTTTCTTTCTGGCTTACTTCACTGTATAATCGGCTCCGGTTTTATCCATCTCATTAGAACTGATTCAAATGTATTCTTTTTTAGGGCTGAGTAATACTCCATTGTGTATATGTACCACTGCTTTCTTATCCATTCATCTGCTGATGGACATCTAGGTTGCTTCCATGTTCTGGCTATTATAAACAATGCTGTGATGAACATTGGGGTACATGTGTCTCTTTCAATTCTGGTTTCCTCGGTATGTATGCCTAGCAATGGGATTGCTTGGTCATAAGGCACTTCTATTTCAAGTTTTTTAAGGAATCTCCACACTGTTCTCCATAGTGGCTGTACTAGTTTGCATTCCCATCAATAATGTAAGAGGGTTCCCTTTTCTCCACACTCTCTCCAGCATTTATTGCTTATAGACTTTTTGATCACAGCCATTCTGACTGGTATGAAATGGTACCTCATTGTGGTTTTGATTTGCATTTCTCTGATAATGAGTGATGTTGAGCATCTTTTCATGTGTTTGTTAGCCATCTGTATGTCTTCTTTGGAGAAATGTCTATTTAGTTCTTTGGCCCATTTTTTGATTGGGTCATTTATTTTTCTGGAGTTGAGCTGCATAAGTTGCTTGTATATTTTGGAGATTAGTTATTTGTCAGTTGCTTCGTTTGCTATTACTTTCTCCCATTCCAAAAGCTGTCTTTTCACTTTGCTTATACTTTCCTTTGTTGTGCAGAAGCCTTTAATTTTAATTAGATCCCATTTATTTTTGCTTTTATTTCCAGTATTCTGGGAGGTGGATCATAGAGGATCCTGCTGTGATTTATGTTGGAGAGTGTTTTGCCTATGTTCTTCTCTAGGAGTTTTCTAGTTTCTGGTCTAACATTTAGATCTTTAATCCATTTTGAGTTTATTTTTGTGAATGGTGTTAAAAAGTATTCTGCTGCTGCTGCTGCTAAGTCGCTTCAGTCGTGTCCAACTCTGTACAACCCCACAAACAGCAGCCCACCAGGCTCTCCGTCCCTGGGATTCTCCAGGCAAGAACACTGGAGTGGGTTGCCATTTCCTTCTCCAATTCATGAAAGTGAAAAGTCAAAGTGAAGTCACTCAGTTGTGTCCGACTCTTGGCGACCCCGTGGACTGCAGCCTACCAGGCTCCTCCATCCATGGGATTTTCCAGGCAAGAGGACTGGAGTGGGGTGCCTGCTAGTTCCATTATTTTACAAGTGGTTGACCAGGTTTCCCAGCACCACTTGTTAAAGAGATTGTCTTTAATCCATTGTCTTGTCTTGCCTCCTTTGTTGAAGATAAGGTGTCCATAAGTGTGTGTATTTATCTCTGGGCTTTCTATTTTGTTCCATTGATCTATATTTCTGTCTTTGTGCCAGTACCATACTGTCTTGATGACTGTGGCTTTGCAGTAGAGCCTGAAGTCAGGCAGGTTGATTCCTCCAGTTCCATTCTTCTTTCTCAACATTGCTTTGGCTATTCGAGGTTTTTTGTATTTCCATACAAATTATGAAATTATTTGTTGTAGCTCTGTGAAAAATACCGCTGGTAGCTTGATAGGGATTGCATTGAATCTGTAGATTGCTTTGGGTAGTATACTCATTTTCACTATATTAATTCTTCCGATCCATGAACATGGTATATTTTTCCATCTATTAGTGTCCTCTTTGATTTTTTTTTCATCAGTGTTTTATAGTTTTTGATATATAGGTCTTTAGTTTCTTTAGGTAGATATATTCCCAAGTATTCTATTCTTTTCATTGCAATGGTGAATGGAATTTTTTCTTTGATTTCTTTTTCTACTTTCTCATTATCAGTGTATAGGAATGCAAGGAATTTCTGTGTGTTTATTTTATATCCCACAACTTTACTATATTCATTGATTAGCTCTAGTAATTTTCTGGTGGAGTCTTTAGGGTTTTCTATGTAGAGGATCACGTCATCTGCAAATAGTGAGAGTTTTACTTCTTCTCTTCCAATTTGGATACCTTTTGTTTCTTTTTCTGCTCTGATTGCTGTGGCCAAAACTTCCAAAACTATGTTGAGTAGTAGCGGTGAAAGTGGGCACCCTTGTCCGGTTCCTGACTTTAGGGGAAATGCTTTCAATTTTTCACCATTGAGGGTAATGTTTGCTGTGGTTTTGTCATATATAGCTTTTATTATATTGAGGTATGTTCCTTATATTCCTGCTTTCTGGAGAGTTTTTATCATAAATGGATGTTGAATTTTGTCAAAGGCTGTCTCTGCATGTATTGATATAATCATATGGCTTTTATTTTTCAATTTGTTAATGTGGTGAATTACATTGATTGATTTGTGGATATTGAAGAATCCTTGCATCCCTGGGATAAAGCCCACTTGGTCATGGTGTATGATCTTTTTAATGTGTTGCTGGATTCTGATTGCTAGAATTTTGTTAAGGATTTTTGCATCTATGTTCATCAGTGATATCGGCCTGTAGTTTTCTTTTCTTGTGGTATCTCTGTCAGTGTTTGGTATTAGGGTGATGGTGGCCTCATAGAATGAGTTTGGAAGTTTACCTTCCTCTGCAATTTTCTGGAAGAGTTTGAGTAGAATAGATGTTAGTTCTTCTCAGAATTTTTGGTAGAATTCAGCTGTGATGCTGTCTGGACCTAAGCTTTTGTTTGCTGATGATTTCTGATTATAGTTTCAATTTCCGTGCTTGTCATGAGTCTGTTAAGATTTTCTATTTATTCCTGGTTCAGTTTTGGATGTTCATCAATGATATTGGTCTGTAGTTTTCTTTTCTTTTTTTGTGTGGCATCCTTGTCAAGTTTTGGTGTTAGGTTGATGGTTGCCTCATAGAATGAGTTTGGAAATTAACCTTCCTCTGCAATTTTCTGGAAGAGTTTGAATAGGATAGGTGTTAGGTCCTCTCTAAATTTTTGGTAGAATTCAGCTGTGAAGCTGTCTGGTCCTGTGCTTTTGTTTGCTGGAAGATTTCTAGTTACAGTTTCGATTTCTGTGCTTGTGATGGATCTGTTAAGATTTTCCACTTCTTCTTGGTTCAGTTTTGGAAGGTTATACTTTTCTAAGAATTTGTCCATTTCTTCCAAGTTGTCTATTTTATTGGCATATAGTTGCTGATAGTGGTCTCTTATGATCCTTTGTATTTCTGTGTTGTCTGTTGTGATTTCTCCTTTTTCATTTCTAATTTTATTGATTTTATTTTTCTCCCTTTGTTTCTTGATCAGTATGGCTAATGGCTTATCAATTTTATCTATCTTCTCAAAAAACCAGCTTTTGGCTTTGTTGATTTTTGCTATGGTCTCTTTTGTTTATTTTACATTTATTAATGCCATAATTTCTATGATTTCTTTCCTTCTACTAACCCTGGGGTTCTTCATGTCTTTCTTTTCTAGTTACTTTAGGTGTAAATTTAGGTTATTTATTTGACTTTTCTCTTGTTTCTTGAGATATGCCTGTATTGCTATGAACTTTCCCAGTTGTCCATTTTATCGGCATATAATTGCTGATAGTGTGGGGACCTAACAAATGCCATGATAGGCTTCCAGGACTGGGGTGGGCCTCATGGGAAAAGCTGAGTCATTGCCCAGGGAGGTCATCCCCGCAGATGCCAGGACTTGTCCAGTCAGCATACTCCTGGCAATCTGGTTTGAGTCTATCAGGACGTAAAAGACATCCCCCAAGGAAGCCCACACACATGAAAGACCAGCCAACTAGTAAACAACAGGAAACCCCTGCAGCCAATAAAGATTAGCCAATTAGTAAATACCAGGAAAACCCCTGCAGCCAATCCACTCTTGCCAGCTCTCTTTGTTCTAGACCAATAAATACTGCTGTAATTCTGGGCTCATTGCTCTTGCTCCACTTCACTACGTTGGATTTGGTGGGGGCCCTAGCTCGACCTAGAAAGAAAACCGCTTCATACTTTGCATTGCTGTAGATGTCTTATTCTCTCAGGTTTGTGGATTAGGACTCTGGGCGTAACAATAGTAGTCTCTTATAATCTTTTGTATTTCTGTGTTGTCTATTGTTATCTCTCCATTTTCTTTTCTAATTTTGTTGATTTGATTTTTTTCCCTTTGTTAACTTTTTGTCTCATTGCTCTCCTCACTCCTACCCCTATAACACCCTGCCCCCACCTATCCTGCACACAAAGCATTTGCACTCTGTAAAGCGTCTACTTGCAATGCGGGAGACCCGGGTTTGATTCCTGGGTTGGGAAGATCCCCTGGAGAAGGAAATGGCAATCCACTCCAGCACTCTTGCCTGGAAAATCCCATGGATGGAGGAGCCCGGTAGGCTGCAGTCCATGGGGTTGCAAAGACTTGACTGAGTGACTTCACTTTTACTTTCACCTTATGTCAAACTGTGTATCTTTCCCAGAGTACCTCAATCATTTTCCTACCTCCTGCTCTTCCACTGACATGCATGCTCTCTCCTTGGCTCTCTGCTCCACACACCAGCTTCATGAAATCTCTGCATCCTCTTCCAAGTATCGTCAGGTGACAAGTCTCCTGAGTTTTCTGTGAGTGTTTGATCCCTGGACTGAGGTGAAGTCATTGCTCTCTAGTCAATGCTTCCACATTGCATTGCATTATAGTTACTTACTTGCATGTCACTATCACCCACTATGATCTCCCTTTTACTCCTCCATCTCTGTCCACTCAGCTGTTGCAGGGAGAAGCACAGTGACCATAGACAAAGTATCCATGGTTGGCTTTGCTAACCAAGGAGCCTTCTGATATGTCCCCAGGACACAGTTGCCATCACTTCTACTTGGGCTAAGGTTACCTCATGGGGAGATGAGGGTTTGAGGTTCACCTCCTAGACTGCTTGGCAGAGTGGACATTGGGGATTTCTGAGTCAGCCTTGATGGGCCATGTTATCCATGGTTGTTTGTTTTTCTCAGGCAGGTTTCATAAGCTTAGTTCAGTCCAAGCCTGGCTAATCTTCTCTGCCTTGATCCATTCTCCCAGCTTTGGCCTCCAAAAGCTCTATCAGGGAGGCAGAGGAGGGAGAGACCTTCCATGTTATCCCTTTGATTAATAACTTGAGTTGCAGTGCTTTTATTTTCCAGGCTTTCGTTCTCAACTCCCCTTGCTGCTCGTCGTGGTTGCTCCAGCAGTCAGATTTTAAAGGTTTCTCATTGTAACCAGACTGGGAGCTCTCATGGGGCAGGAGCTAAATCTCATTAACCTTTGTATGCTCAGTGCCTAACAAACAGAAGGAGCTCAAACACTTGTTACGTGAACAGTTGAGAGGGAAGAACGGCTAAAAAGAGAGTATTGGATCATTTTTTTTTTTCATTTGTAGCTAATATTTTGTGACCCATGCTGTGAAATGTACCATAGGTTCCTTGACCAGTCTCACATTTGCTAAACAAATAAAGGGAAGGCTAAAAGGACACCCATATTCACTTTCTTTGCATTTTGAGCAGATGGAGCAAACAGTAGTTGCTTTGGTTTTATTTTATTTTCACTCTGTCCTCATTGAACATGGAGTTTACCCATTGTTGACTCAGCTCAGTCAGGGATCTCACCATGATCAGTGGCTGCTCTCACCAGTTTTCTAGCCTCACACTTAAAAGTTATAGGTTATCAAACAGGATTTAATTTTGAGGCCAAAAGTCATTTTGAGTAAGTATAAAAATCATATACTGTAATTTTTTTTCTCACTGTGTCTAAAGATACTTTAAAATGAGATGGTATATCAAAATGATAAGTTAATAAAAATGGCATTCATTTATTGAATATTTAATATATGTTATGTAGGAGTCACAGGAGACATAGTTTGTTCCCTGGGTTGGGAAGATCCCCTGGAGTAGGAAATAGCAACCCACTCCAGTATTCTTGCCTGGAAAATGCCATGGACAGAGGAACAGGTGGGCTACAGTCCATGGGGTTGCAAAGAATAGGACATAACTGAGCACACATGCATACACACAATATATACCATAGTTTGTGACAATACTTTAAAAATGGTGTATTTACTCTACAGCTTCTCTATGAGGTATAGAAGAGAGCCTGATGCTCAAAGATGCTTAAGTAAATCACCCCAGGTGTGTCAGCTGGTGAAGTGTTCCTCTGGCTTTAAAGCCTAAACTTTTTCTATGATACCAGCATGTGCTAGTGCAGTTACACTTAAAAATCCACATTAAGTCATTCTGATACTTCTAGAGTTCTCTAAATTAGGAGTGGTGTGAGTATTACAGCATCCTCAGAGGTTGAGGGATGGATGCAAGGTCTGTTCTGAGAAAATACACTCTCTGAAAGTCATTCATTTTATACTTTAATGTCTGTTTTGGTCTCAGTTCTTTTATATCCACCTATGGCTGAATAAAAGTAAGTGTTTTGGTAATTCCATTTACTAATTCTGCTTCTCTTGGTAGTCATTATACTAAAATCAGCAATCAATTAATTTCAATTTATAACCAGCACCTTGCAATTGGAATCTAGAATAAGATCGGTGTTGGAAGTTTTGGAGAGATTACTGAAAGAATTTTTACTTTAGTGTTGAGTACAGAAGGGGCAGTACTGGTCTTGCTTAAGAACATGGGATTAGGTGAGGTGAAGTCGCTCAGTCGTGTCCGACTCTTTGCGACTCTGTGGACTGTAACCTACTAGGTTTCTCCGTCCATGGGACTCTCCAGGCAAGAATACTGGAGTGGATTGCCATTTCCTTCTCCAGGGGATCTTTCCAACCCAGGTATCGAATCCGGGTCTCCTGCATTGGAGGCAGACGCTTTAACTTCTGAGCCACCAGGGAAGCCCCATGGGATTGGATAAGCAACAGAAATACAAAGCACCGTCCTAGACATAAGGACTTGAGTATATGTGTGAAAACCAGGTGAATGAATATACAGGGTATTTTGCATGGGTATTTAATTTTTTATTTAATTATTTACATTTTAAATCTATGCTTTGAATGCATGTATGCATGTTAAGTTGCTTCAATCACGTGTGACGCTATAGACTGTAGCCTGCCGGGCTCCCCTGTCCGTGGGATTTCCCAGGCAAGAATACTAGAGTGAGTTGCCTTTTCCTTCTCCAGAGAATCTTCCTAATCCAGGGATCAAACTTGCATTTCCAGACAGATACTTTACTACTGAGCCACCTGGGAAGCCCCCTAAAGTATGAATACTTCATTGTATACTTTTGTGTATATTTTAGAATGAATGAATGTCCAAAATTTTTAATGTGTTAAGTTACTAAGATATCTGTACATAGCCTAATTTCAATTTATTGTGTGTTAAAAGAAGCACAGTTTAAACCTACCTGATATGTTTCACATTTAGATTTTATATACATTTTAATTGAATGTATCGGTTTATCTTGGACTTTAACATTACTGGAGGTGAATTAAGATACTAATCTACAGGTTGGCCAAAAATTTTAAAAAAAGAAACAAATATGGGATTTGAAATTATTGTCAGAAATGTTTACGGCTGACGTACTGAAACTCTTGAGTGAGTAGAGGTTTATTATCTCTACCATGGATTTTTCCTCTCTGGTTCATTTATTTCTACCATTCTATCTTCTACTTCACTAATCTTATCTTCTCCCTCCGATATTCTCTATTTATTGCCTCCAGAGTGTTTTTGATCTTATTTATTGCATTGTTCATTATATATTGACTCTTTTTATTTCTTCTAGGTCTGCAGGAAACCTTTCTTGCATCTTCTCAGTCCTTGCCTCCAGGCTATTTATCTGTGAGTCCCTTTGCATTTCAAGATTTTGGATCATTTTCACGATTATTATTCGGAATTCTTTATCTGTTAGATTCCCTATCTCTTCCCCTTTCGTTTGGTGGGCATTTTTCCTGTTCCTTTACCTGCTGGGTATTCCTATTGTTTTTGCTTTTTCCACTCTGGTTCATTTATTTCTACCATTCTATCTTCTACTTCACTATTCTTATCTTCTCTCTCTGATATACTACTATTTATTGCCTCAAGAGTTTTTGGATCTTATTTACTGCATTATTCATTATATATTGACTCTTTTTATTTCTTCTAGGTCTGAGGTAAACCTTTTTTGCATCTTCTCAGTCCTTGCCTCCCGGCTATAGAACTGTGAATCCATTTGAATTTCAAGATTTTGGATCATTTTCATAATTATTATTCAGAATTCTTTATCTGTTATATTCCCTATTTATTCCCCATTCATTTGGTGGGCATTTTTCCAGTTGCTTTACCTGCTGGGTATTCCTCTGTCTCTTGATCTTGTTCATATTGCAGCACCTGGGGTGATCTTTCTGTATTCTGGCAGTTTCTGGAATTCTCTTCATCGTGGAGTTTCCTCACTGTGGATGAGGTTGTATCAGTGGCTTGTCAAGACTTTTTGGTTAGGGAAGCTTGTGTCGTTGTTTTGATGGGTGAAGCTGGATCTCTTTTCCGTGTAGTGCAATGAAATGTGCAGTAATAGGTTATGAGATGTCAATGGTTTTGGAGTAATATGGAGCAGCCTGAATACTGAAGCTCAAGGCTGTGTTCCTGTATTGCTGGAGAGGTTGTGTGATATGTCTTGCTCTGGAACATACTGGCCCTTGTGTAGTGCTCGGTTTCAGTGTAGGTGTGGAGATATTTGATTAGATCCTATCAAGTAATGTTCAAGAAGAAGAAGAAGACAATGAAAAAGAAGAAGGAACCGCCATACCATTGCTGCAAATGAAGACGATGGAGGGAGCCTAAGAAGGGGAGGAAGAGGTTGTGATTCCCCTGCTGCAAATGATGATGACAGGAGGCAGCTATATGAAGTAAGTCACTTTCCATGAAAACGTCAGTTATCATGAAGTACATATCTTAAATCATGAAAACATCAGTTATCATGAGGTACGTTACTTAGATCTTGAAAACGTCAGTTTTCATGAAATACGTCACTTAGATCATGTAAACGTCAGTTATCATAAAATACATTACTTAGACCTTGAAAAGGTCAGTTTTCATGACATACATTACTTAGATCATGAAAACATCAGTTATCATGAAACACATCATTGAGATCACGAAAATGTCAGTTATCATGAAAAAACTCAGTTTACATGAAATACGTCACTTAGATCATGAAAATGTCAGTTGTCATAAAATACATCACTAACATCAAGAAAACGTCAGTTATCATGAAGAAACTAAGTTTTAATGAAATACATCACTTAAATCATGAAAACGTCACTTAAGAAATATGTCACTTAGGTCATTGTAAGGTAAGTTATTATGAAATACATCACTTAGATCACGAAAATGTCACATATCATTATATAACTCAGTTTTCATGAAATACGTCACTAAGATCATGAAAACCTCAGTTTTCATGAAATACGTCACTTAGATCAAGAAAACGTGAGTTTTCATGAAATACGTCACTTAGATCATGAAAAAGTCAGTCTTCATGAAATACATCACTTAGATCATGAAAACATCATTTACCATGAAATACATTACTTAGATGTTGAAGATGTCAGTTTTCGTGGTATACATCCCTTCGATCATGAAAACGTCAGTTTTCATGAAATAACTGTTTTCATGAAATATGTCACTTAGAACATGAAAACGTCAGTTTTCATGAAATAACTCAGTTTTCATGAAATACGTCACTTAGATCATGAAAACGTCAGTTATCATGAAATAACTCAGTTTTCATGAAATACGTCACTTAGATCATGAAAACGTCAGTTATCATGACATACGTTGCTTAGATCTTGAGAACGTCAGTATTCATGAAATATGTCACTTAGATCATGAAAATGTCATTTACCATGAAATACCTTACTTAGATATTGAAGATGTCATTTTTCATGAAATAACTCAGTTTTCATGAAATACGTCCCTTAGATCATGAAAATGTCAATTTTCATGAAATAACTCAGTTTTCATGAAATAACGTGACTTAGAGCATGAAAACGTCAGTTATCATGAAATACATTCCTTAGATCATGAAAACGTCAGTTTTCATGAAATAACTCAGTTTTCATGAAATATGTCAGTTAGATCATGAAAAAGTCAGTTTTCATGAAACACGTCCCTTTGAACATGAAAACATCAGGTATCAAGGAATACATGTCTTACATCACGGAAACGTCAGTTATCATGTAGTAACTCAGTATTCATGAAATACGTCACTTAGAACATGAAAACGTCAGTATTCATGAAATACATCACTTTGATCATGAAAACAACAGTTATCATGAAATACGTTACATAGATCTTGAAAAAGACAGTTTTCATGTAATATGTTACTTAGATCAGGAACACGTCAGTTTTCGTGCAACACGTCACATAAATCACGAACACGTCAGTTTCGTGCAACACGTCACGTAGATCACGAAAAGACAGTTTTTGTGCAACATGTCAGGTTGATCAAGAACACCTCAGTTTTCGTGCAACAGATGATGTAGATCTTGAACACGTCAGTTTTTGTGCCACAGGTCAATAACCTCAGGAACATGTTAGTCTTCGTGCAACACGTCACGTAGATCACGAACATGTCAGTTTTCGTGTAGCACATAACGTATATTAGCACACGTCAGTTTTTGTGCCACAGGTCAATAACCTCAGGAACATGTTAGTCTTCGTGCAACACGTCACGTAGATCACGAACATGTCAGTTTTCGTGTAGCACATAACGTATATTAGCACACGTCAGTTTTTGTGCCACAGGTCAATAACCTCAGGAACATGTTAGTCTTCGTGCAACACGTCACGTAGATCACGAACATGTCAGTTTTCGTGTAGCACATAACGTATATTAGCACACGTCAGTTTTTGTGCCACAGGTCAATAACCTCAGGAACATGTTAGTCTTCGTGCAACACGTCACGTAGATCACGAACATGTCAGTTTTCGTGTAGCACATAACGTATATTAGCACACGTCAGTTTTTGTGCCACAGGTCAATAACCTCAGGAACATGTTAGTCTTCGTGCAACACGTCACGTAGATCACGAACATGTCAGTTTTCGTGTAGCACATAACGTATATTAGCACACGTCAGTTTTCGTGCAACACGTCACGTAGATCAGGAACACCTCAGTTTCGTGCAACAAGTCACGTAGATCACAAACATGTCAGTTTTCCTGCAACACATCAATTAGATAAGGAAAACAGTTTTCATGCAACACGTCACGTAGATCAGGAACATATCAGCTTTTGTGCAACACGTCACGTAGATCACGAACACGTCAATTTGCGTGAAACCCATCTCATGAATCATGAACACGTGAGTTTTCATGCAACACGTCACGAAGATCATGAACACATCAGTTTTTGAGCAACATGTCACGTAAGTCACAAACACATCTGTTTTCATGCAACACATCACATAAATCATAAACACGTAAGTTTCGTGCAACACGACACATAGATCACGAAAACCTCAGTTTTCGTGCAACACATCATGTAGATCAGTACAAAGTCAGTTTTCATGCAACACGTCACATAGATCACGGACACGTCAGTTTTCATGCAACATGTCACGTAGATCACGAACGTGTCAGTTTTCGTGCATCACGTCATGTAGATCATGAACACGTCACTTTTCATGCAACACGTCACATAGATCATGAGCACATCACTTTCCATGCAACACGTCACGTAGATCACAAACACGTCAGATTTCGTGCAACATGTCAATAAGATCACGAACACGTCAGTTTTGGTTCAACACATCCTGTAGATCAGGAACACATCAGTTTTCATGAAACATATCATGTAGGTCACGAACACCTCACTTCTCGTGCAGCATGTCACGTAGATCAGGAACATGTCAGGGTTTGAGTAACATGTCATGTAGTTCAGGAACACATCAGTTTTCGTTCAACATGTCACATAGATCAGGAATATGCCAGGGTTTGTGTAACACGTCACGTAGTTTAGGAACACGTCAATTTTTTTGCAGCACGTCACGTAGAGCAGGAAAACATTAGTTTTGTGCAACACATCATGAAGATCAGGAACATGTCAGTTTTCCTGTAACTCGTCATGTAGATAATGAAAACATGAGTTTTCATGAAACACGTCATGTAAATCATGAACATGTCAGTTTTCATGCAACACGTCACATAGATCATGAACATGTCAGTTTCCATGCAATAGGTCAATTAGATCAGGGACACGTCAGTTTTTGTGCAACACGTCACGTAGATCAGAAATATGTCAGTTTTCGTGCAACACATCATGTAGATCACAAACACGTCAATTTCCGTGCAACACGTTACGTAGATCAGGAACATGTCAGTTTTCATGCAACATGTCAATTAGATCAGGAACATGTCAGTTTTCATGCAACAAGTCAAGTAGATCAAAAATATGTCAGTTTTCGTGCAACATATCATGTAGATCACAAACACGTCAATTTCAATGCAACACGTTACGTAGATCACGAACATGTCAGTTTTCATGCAACATGTCAATTAGATCAGGAACATGTCAGTTTTCATGCAACAAGTCAATTAGATCAGGAACACATCAGTTTTCATGCAACACAACACGTAGATCAGGAAAATGTCAGTTTTCATGCAACACATCACGTAGATCACAAACAAGTCAGTTTTTGTGCAACATGTCACGTAGATGAGGAACACGTCAGTTTTCGTGCAACACGTCATGTAGATTACGAACACGTCAGTTTTCGTGCAACATGTCAATTAGATGAGAAACACGTCAGTTTTTGTGCAACACGTAACATAGACAAGGACCATGTCACTTTTCATTCAACACATCATGTAATCACGAACATGTCAGTATTTGTGCAACACGTCATTAGATCAGGAACACGTCAGTTTTCGAGCAACATGTCACGTAGATCAGGAACACGTCAGGGTTTTTGCAACACATCACGCAGATCAGGAACATGTCATTTTTCGTGCAACACGTCAATTAGATCAGGAACACGTCAGTTTTCATGCAACACCTCACATAGACCAGGAACATGTCTGTTTTCTTGCAACATATCACGTAGATCATGAACACCTCACATTTCTTGCAACACATCACGTAGATGGGGCACACGATATTTTCGTACAACACGTCACGTAGATCATGAACTCGTCACTATTCATGCAAAATGTCATGGAGATCATGAACACGTCAGGTTTTGTGCAACACGTCACGAATATCATGAACACGTCAGTTTTCGTGCAATGCGTCACGTAGATTACGAACATGTCATTTTCGTGCAACACATCACGTAGATCACGAACACGTCATTTTTTATGCAGCATGTCACGTAGATCATGAACACGTCAATTTTTGTGAAACATGTCACAGAAATCATGACACGTCATTTTTGATGCAGCAGGTGATGTAGGTCACAAACACGTCACTTTTCGTGCAACTCGTCATGTAGATCAGGAACACATCAGTTAACGTGCAACATTTCACGTAGATCAGGAAAACGTCAGTTTTCTTGCAACACGTCACGTAGACATGAACATGTGAGTTTTGGTGCAACATGTCACGTAGATGACAAACATGTCAGTTTTCTTGCAACACGTCATGTAGATCATGAACATGTCAGTTTTTGTGCTACATGTCATGTAGATCATGAACACGTCAGTTTTCAAGCAACACGTCATGTAGACCAGGAATAGTCAGTTTTCTTGCAACACATCACGTAGATCACGAATACATCAGTTTTTCTGCATCATGTCCATTAGATCAGGAACACGTCAGTTTTAGTGCAACACGTCAGTTACATCAGGAAAACGTCAGTTTCCATGCAACATATCACGTAGACCAGTAACAAGTCAGTTTTCGTGCAGCACATCACGTAGACCACGAAAACGACAATTTTTGTTCAACACATCAGTTAGATCAGGAATATGTCAGTTTTCGTGCAACATGACACGTAGATCAGGCACACATCAGTTTTTGTGCAACACGTCACGTAGATTAGGCACACGTCAGTTTTCATGCAACATGTCACGTACGTCAAAAACACGTCAGTTTTTGTGCAACACGTTACGTAGATCACAAACATGTCAGTTTTTGAGCAACATGTCAATTAGATCAGGAACACGTCAGTTGTAGTGCAACACGTCAGTTACATCAGGAAAATGTCAGTTTTCATGCGACATGTCACGTAGATCAGGAACATGTCAGTTTTCATGCAACACATCAGGTAGTTCCGAAGCACATCAGTTTCATGTAAAACATCATGTAGTAGAGGAACACGTCATTTTTCAAGCAACATGTCACGTAGATCACAAACACATCAGTTTTCATGCAACACATCATATAGATTAGGAACATGTCAGTTTTCTTGCAACACATCACATAGATCAGGAACACGTCAGTTTTCGTGCGACACGTCACGTAGATCACAAACATGTCAGTTTTTGTGCAACATGTCAATTAGATCAGGAACACGTCAGTTATCATGAAGTACATTACTTAGACCATGAAAAAGACAGTTTTCATGAAATATGTTACTTATATCGGGAAAACGTCAGTTTTCATGAAATAACTCAGTTTTCATGAAATATGTCAGTAGATCATATAAACGTCAATTATCATTAAGTACATTACTTAGATCTTCAAAACGTCAGTTTTCATGAAATACGTGACTTATACTTTGAAAAAGTCAGATTTCATGAAATACGTCACTTAGATCATGAAAATGTCAGTTTTCATAAAATATGTAAGTCAGATCATGAAAATGTCAGTTATAATGAAATACGTCACTCAGTTCCTGAAAATGTCAGTTATAATGAAATATGTTACTTAGATCCCGAAAACATCAGTATTCATGAAATACATCTCTTAGATCATGAAAACGTCAAATACATGACTTATACTTTGAAAAATCAAATTTCATGAAGTACGATACTTAGATCATGAAAATGTCAGTTTTCATTGAATATGTCACTTAGATTATGAAAACGTCAGTTTTCATAAAATAACTCAGTTTTCATGAAATACATCACTTAGATCATGAAAAGGTCATTATTCATGAAATACATCACTTAGATCATGAAAACGTCAGTATTCATGAAATACGTTACTTATATCTTGAAAAAAACAGTTTTCGTGAAATATGTTACTTAGATCTGGAAAATGTCAGTTTTCATGAAATACGTCAGTAGATCATGTAAACGTCAGTTATCATGAAGTACGTTACTTAGATCTTCAAAACGTCAGTTATCATGAAATACGTTAATTACATCTTGAAAATGTCAGTTTTCATGACATACGTTACTTAGATCTTGAAAACGTCAGTTTCCATGAAATACGTCACTTAGATCTTGAAAACGTCAGTTATAGTAAAATACGTTACTTAGACCTTGAAAAGGTCAGTTTTCATGACATACGTTACTTAGATCATGAAAACGTCAGTTATGATGAAATACATCACTTACATCTTGAAAACGTCAGTGATCATGAAGTACGTTACGTATATCTTAAAAACGTCAGTTTTCATGAAATACGTGACTTATACTTTGAAAAAGTCAGATTACATGAAATTCGTTACTTAGACCATGAAAATGTCAGTTTTCATGAACTATGTCGTTTAGATCATGAAAGTGTCAGTTTTCATAAAATAAATCATTTTTCATGAAATACGTCACTAAAATCATGAAAACGTCAGTATTCATGAAGTACATCACTTAGATCATGAAAACTTCTTTTATCATGAAGTACGTTACTTAGATCTTGAAAATGTCAGTTGTCATGAAATACATTACTTACATCACGAAAACGTCAGTTATCATGAAGAAACTCAGTTTTACTGAAATACATCATTTAAGTCATGAAAACATCACTTATGAAATACATCACTTAGGTCATTGTAACGTCAGATTTCATGAAATACTTCACTTAGTTCATGGAAAAGTCAGTTTTCATGAAATACGTCACTTACGTTACGAAAACATCAGTTATCACGAAGTAATTCAGTTTTCATGAAATATGTCACTTAGATCATGAAAACGTCAGTTAACATGAAATACATAACTTACACCATGCAAACATCAGTTATCATGAAGTAACTCAGTTTTAATGAAATACGTCACTTAGATCATGAAAACGTCACTTATGAAATACGTCACTTAGGTCATGAAAACATCAGTCTTCGTGAAAGACGTCACTTAGATCATGAAAAACTGTTTTCATAAAATACGTCACTTAGATCATGAAAAAGTCTGTTATAATGAAATACGTTACTTAGATCTTGAAAATGTCAGTTTTAATGAAATACATCACTTAGATCATGAAAATGTCAGTTATCATGAAATATGTTACTTAGACCTTGAAAAAGGTCAGTTTTCATGACATACATTACTTAGATCATGAAAACGTCAGTTAACATGAAATACATAACTTACACCATGCAAACATCAGTTATCATGAAGTAACTCAGTTTTAATGAAATACGTCACTTAGATCATGAAAACGTCACTTATGAAATACGTCACTTAGGTCATGAAAACATCAGTCTTCGTGAAAGACGTCATCTAGATCATGAAAAACTGTTTTCATAAAATACGTCACTTAGATCATGAAAAAGTCTGTTATAATGAAATACGTTACTTAGATCTTGAAAACGTCAGTTTTCATGAAATATGTGACTTATACTTTGAAAAAGTCAGATTTCATGAAATACGTCACTTAGATCATGAAAATGTCAGTTTTCATGAAATATGTCACTTAGATCATGAAAACATCAGTTTTCATGATATATGTCACTTACACCATGAAAAAGTCAGTTTTCATGAAATACGTCACTTAGATCATGAAAATGTCAGTTATAATGAAATACGATACTTAGATATTGAAAACGTCAGTAATCATGAAATACATCTCTTAGATCATAAAAAAGTCAGTTTTCATGAAATACGTCACTTATATTTTAAAAAGTCAGGTTTCATGAAATAAGTTACTTAGATCTTGAAAAAGACAGTTTTCATGAAATATGTTACTTATATCAGGAAAACGTCAGTTTTCATGAAAAAAGTCAGTTTTCATGAAATACATCAGTAGATCATGTAAACATCAGTTATCATGAAGTACGTTACTTAGATATTGAAAACGTCAGTTTTCATGAAATACGGCACTTAGATCATGAAAACATCAGTTATAATGAAATACTTACTTAGATCTGAAAACGTCAGAATTCATGAAATATGTCACTTAGATCATGAAAACGTCAGTTATCATGAAATACATCACTTAGATCACGAAAACATCAGTTATCATGAAATACGCAACTTAGAACATGAGGGCATCAATTAGAATGATATACATCACTTAGATCATGAAAAAGTCAGCTTTCATGAAATGCGTGACTTACACTTTGAAAAAGTCAGATTTCATGAAATACATTACTTAGATCATGAAATTGTCAATTTTCATGAAGTATGTCACTTAGATCATGAAAACATCAGTTATCATGAAATACGGTAGTTAGATCTTGAAAAAGGCAGTTTTCATGAAATATGTTACTTAGATCAGGAAAACGTCAGTTTTCATGAAAAAAAAAACTCAGTTTTCATGAAATACTTCAGTAGATCATATAAATGTCACTTATCAGGAAGTACATTACTTAGATCTTGAAAACGTCAGTTTTCATGAAATAAGTTACTTAGACCTTGAAAAGGTCAGTTTTCATGACATGCATTACTTAGATCATGAAAACGTCAGTTTTCATGAAATATGTCACTTAGATCATGAAAATGTCAGTTATCACAAAATAAGTTACTTAGACCTTGAAAAGGTCAGTTTTCATGACATACGTTACTTAGATCATGAAAACGTCAGTTATCATGAAATACATCACTTAGATCATGAAAACTTCAGTTATCATGAACTACGTTACTTTGATCTTGAAAACGTCAGTATTCATGAAATACGTCTCTTAGATCATGAAAACGCGTGACTTACACTTTGAAAAAGTCAGATTTCATGAAGTACGTTACTTAGATCATGAAAACGTCAGTTTTCATAAAATAACTCAGTTTTCATGAAATATGTCACTTAGGTCATGAACACGTCAGTTTTCATGAAATACATCACTTAGATCACAAAAACGTCAGATATCATGAAATAATTCAGTTTTCATGAAACAAGTTACCTAGATCATGAAAACGTCAGTTATAATGAAATAACTCAGTTTTACATGAAATACATCACTTAGATCATGAAAACTTCAGTTATCATGAACTACGTTACTTTGATCTTGAAAACGTCAGTATTCATGAAATACGTCTCTTAGATCATGAAAACGCGTGACTTACACTTTGAAAAAGTCAGATTTCATGAAGTACGTTACTTAGATCATGAAAACGTCAGTTTTCATAAAATAACTCAGTTTTCATGAAATATGTCACTTAGGTCATGAACACGTCAGTTTTCATGAAATACATCACTTAGATCACAAAAACGTCAGATATCATGAAATAATTCAGTTTTCATGAAACAAGTTACCTAGATCATGAAAACGTCAGTTATAATGAAATAACTCAGTTTTCATGAAATACATCACTTAGATCATGAAAAGGTCAGTTTTCATGAAATAACTCAGTTTTCATGAAATACGTCACTTATGTCATGAAAAGGTCAGTTTTCATGAAATAACTCAACTTTCATGAAATATGTCACTTAGATCATGAAAATGTCAGTAATCATAAAGTACGGTACTTAGACCTTGAAAAGGTCAGGTTTGATTAAATATGTCACTTAGATCATGAAAACGTCAGTATTCATGAAATACATAACTTAGATCATGAAAATGTCAGATATCATGAAATAACTCAGTTTTCATGAAATACATCACTTAGATAATGAAAACCCCAGTTTTCATGAAATACGTCCCTTAGATCATGAAAACATCAGTTTTCATGCAACATGTC
This sequence comes from Madoqua kirkii, assembly GCA_006408675.1. NCBI lineage: Eukaryota > Metazoa > Chordata > Mammalia > Artiodactyla > Bovidae > Madoqua > Madoqua kirkii. Next base: position 3,926 of record SJYC01010401.1, on the reverse strand, counting down.
ACGTAGAACACGAACACGACAGTTTTTGTGAAACACGTCACGTAGATCACGAACATGTCAGTTGTCGGGCAACAGGTCCCATAGATCAGGAACATGTCACTTTTCATGCAACAGTTCACGTAGATAACGAACACGTCAGTTTTCCTGCAACACATCACGTAGATTATGAACACGTCAGTTTTCATGCAACGCGTCACGTAGATAACGAACATGTCACTTTTCGTGAAACCGTCACGTAGATCAGGAACACGTCTGTTTCGGGCAACATGTAACGTAGATCACGAACACGTTATTTTTCGTGCAATACGTTACTTAAATCACGAACACTCATTTTTCGTGCAATACGTCAATTAGATCAGGAATACGTCAGTATTCATGCAGCACGTTAATTAGATCAGAAAAACGTCAGTATTCTTGCAACACGACTCGTAGATAATGAATACGTCAGTTTTTGTGCAACACGTCACGTAGATCATGAACACGTCAGTGTGCGTGCAACACATCTCGTAGATCACGAACATGTCATTTTTTTTGCAACATGTCAGGAAGATCACGAACAAGTCAGTTTTCATGCAACACAACACGTAGATCACGAACACGTCAATTTTTGAGAAACACGTCACATGGATCACAATCACGTCATTTTTCATGCAACACGTCACGTAGATCATGAACACGTCACTTTTCGTGCAACTTGTCAGGTAGATCACGAACACGTGAGTTTTCGTGCAACACGTCACATAGATGACAAACATGTCAGTTTTCGTGCAACACATCACGTAGATCAAGAACACGTCAGTATTTGTGAAACACGTCATATAGATCACGAACATGTCAGTTTTGTGCAACAAGTCATGTAAATCACAAACACATCAGTTTTCGAGCAACATGTCACGTAGATCACAAACACATCAGTTTTTCTCCAACACGTCACGTAGATCACGAACACATCAGTATTCAAGCAACACATCACGAAGATCACAAACACTTCAGTTTTCATGCAACATGTCACGTAGATCAGGAAAACGTCAGTTTTCATGCAACACGTCACGTAGATCACGAACACGTCCGTTTTCGTGCAACACGTCATGAAGATCACGAACACATCAGTTTTCGATCAACATGTCACGTAGATCACAAACACATCAGATTTCGATCAAGACATCACGTAGATCAAGAACACGTCAGTTTTCGTGCAACACGTTCATTAGATCAGGAAAACTTCAGTTTTTGTTCAACACATCATGTAGACACGAACATGTCAGTTTTTGTGCAACACATTACATAAATCACGAACACATGAGTTTCGTGCACTACAACTCGTAGATCATGAACATGTCAGTTTTTGTGCAAGATATCACATAGATGACAAACGTCAGTTTTCGTGCAACACATCAATTTGATCAGGAAAATGTCAGTTTTCGTGCAACATATCATGTAGATCAGAAACATGTCAGTATTCGTGAAACACGTCACGTAGATCACAAACATGTCAGTTTTGTGCAACACGTCACGTAGATCTTGAACACGTCAGTTTTCGTGCAACACAACTGATCATAAACACGTCAGTATTCATGAAACACGTAACATAGATCATGAACACATCAGTTTTCATGGAACATGTCATGTAGACCACGAACACATCAGTTTTTGTGCAACACATCATGTAGATCATGAACACATCAGTTTTCATGCAACAAGTCACGTAGACCATGAACACGTCACTTTTAGGGAAACACATCACGTAGATAACGAACACGTCAGTTTTCATGCAACATGTCAATTAGATCAGGTTCATGTCAGTTTTTTTGCAACATGTCACGTAGATCAGGCAAACATCAGTTTTCATGCAACACATCACATAGATGACGAACACGTCAGTTTTCGTGCAACAGATCACATAGATTTGGAACAGATCTGTTTTCATGCAACACGTAACGAAGATCACGAACACGTCAGATTTCCTGCAACAAAACACGTAGATCACGAACACATCAGTTTTTTTGCAACACGTCATGAAGATCACGAACACATCAGTTTTCGTGCAAAACATTTAGTAGATCAGGAACATGTCAGATTTCATGCAACACGTTATGTAGATTTCGAAAATGTCAGTTTTTGTGCAACAGGTCATGTAGATCACGAAGACGTCAGTTTTTGAGAAACATGTCAATTAGATCAGGAATACGTCAGTTTTCATGCAATACATCACCTAGATCAGGCACACATCAGTTTTCGTGCAACGTGTCACGTAGATCACGAACACGTCATTTTTTGCAACACGTAACGTAGACCAAGAACACGTCAGTTTTTCAGAAACACGTCAATTAGATCAGGAATACGTCAGTTTTCGTGGAACACGACATGTAGTTCTTGAACACCTCAGTTTTCTTGCAACACGTCACGTAGACCAGGAAGATGTCAGTTTTCATGCAACACATCACATAGATCACGAACATGTCCGTTTTTGTGCAACACGCCAATTAGATCTGGAAAACGTCAGTTTTCGTGTAACACCTCACGTAGACCAGGAACACGTCTGTTTTCTTCCAACACATCACGTAGATCACGAACACCTCACTTTTCATGCAACGTCACATAGATCCCGAATACACCAGTTTTCCTGCAACATGTCACGTAGATCAGGCACACGTCAGTTTTCGTGCAACACGTCACATAGATCATGAACACGTCAGTTTTCCTGCAACACATTATGTAGATCATGAATACATCACTTTTCGTGCAACACGTCACATAGATCATGAACACATCAGTTTTCATGCAGCATGTAACGTAGATCACAAACACGTAACTTTTTGTGCAACTCGTCACGTAGGTCAGGAACACATCAGTTTTCATGCAACACGTCACGTAGACCAGGAAAACGTCAGTTTTCATGCAACATGTCACAAAGATCACAAACATGTCAGTTTTTATGCAAAAGGTTTATTAGATCAGGAACATGTCAGATTTCATGCAACACGTTATGTAGTTTTTGAAAATGTCAGATTTTGTGCAACAGGTCACGTAGATCACGAAGACGTCAGTTTTTGAGAAACATGTCAATTAGATCAGTAATACATCAGTTTTCGTGCAACACGTCACGTAGTTCAGGCACACATCAGTTTTCATGCAACATGTCACGTAGATCACGAACACATCAGTTTTCATGCAACACAACACATAGATCACGAACACTTCAGTTTTTGTGCAACACGTCACGTAGACCAAGAACAGGTAAGTTTTTGAGAAACACGTCAATTAGATCAGGAATACGTCAGTTTTCGTGCAACACTCATGTAGTTCTTGAACACGTCAATTTTCGTGCAACATGTCAAATAAATCAGGAACATGTCAGTTTTTGTGCAACATGTCACATAGATCAGGCACACATCAGGGTTGGTACAACACGTCATGTAGATCAGGAACACATCAGTTTTTGTGCAACACGTCACGTAGATCAGGAACATGTCTGTTTTCATGCAACACGTCAGGTAGATCCGAAGCATGTCAGTTTTCGTGCAAAACATCATGTAGTTCTCGAACACGTCAGTTTTTGTGCAACACGTCTTGTAGATCAAAAACACTTCAGTTTTCGTGCAACAGGTCACATAGTTCATGAATATGTCAGTTTTTGTGAAACATGTCAATTAGATCAGGAAAACATCAGTTTTCGTGCAACACGTCACGTAGATCAGGCACACGTCAGTTTTCGTGCAACAAGTCACGTAGGTCACAAACACATCAGTTTTTCTGCAACACGTCACGTAGATCATGAACACGTCAGTTTTCATGCAATATCTCAATTAGATCAGGAACACGTCAGTTTCGTACAACACGTCAGTTAGATCAGGAAAACGTCAGTTTTCGTGCAACACGTCATGTAGACCTGGAACACATTAGTTTTCATGCAACACGTCACATAG
>SJYC01010399.1:0-26272 GCA_006408675.1 Madoqua kirkii | reverse complement strand
CGCTGGTAGCTTGATAGGGATTGCATTGAATCTGTAGATTGCTTTGGGTAGTATACTCATTTTCACTATATTAATTCTTCCGATCCATGAACATGGTATATTTTTCCATCTATTAGTGTCCTCTTTGATTTTTTTTTCATCAGTGTTTTATAGTTTTTGATATATAGGTCTTTAGTTTCTTTAGGTAGATATATTCCCAAGTATTCTATTCTTTTCATTGCAATGGTGAATGGAATTTTTTCTTTGATTTCTTTTTCTACTTTCTCATTATCAGTGTATAGGAATGCAAGGAATTTCTGTGTGTTTATTTTATATCCCACAACTTTACTATATTCATTGATTAGCTCTAGTAATTTTCTGGTGGAGTCTTTAGGGTTTTCTATGTAGAGGATCACGTCATCTGCAAATAGTGAGAGTTTTACTTCTTCTCTTCCAATTTGGATACCTTTTGTTTCTTTTTCTGCTCTGATTGCTGTGGCCAAAACTTCCAAAACTATGTTGAGTAGTAGCGGTGAAAGTGGGCACCCTTGTCCGGTTCCTGACTTTAGGGGAAATGCTTTCAATTTTTCACCATTGAGGGTAATGTTTGCTGTGGTTTTGTCATATATAGCTTTTATTATATTGAGGTATGTTCCTTATATTCCTGCTTTCTGGAGAGTTTTTATCATAAATGGATGTTGAATTTTGTCAAAGGCTGTCTCTGCATGTATTGATATAATCATATGGCTTTTATTTTTCAATTTGTTAATGTGGTGAATTACATTGATTGATTTGTGGATATTGAAGAATCCTTGCATCCCTGGGATAAAGCCCACTTGGTCATGGTGTATGATCTTTTTAATGTGTTGCTGGATTCTGATTGCTAGAATTTTGTTAAGGATTTTTGCATCTATGTTCATCAGTGATATCGGCCTGTAGTTTTCTTTTCTTGTGGTATCTCTGTCAGTGTTTGGTATTAGGGTGATGGTGGCCTCATAGAATGAGTTTGGAAGTTTACCTTCCTCTGCAATTTTCTGGAAGAGTTTGAGTAGAATAGATGTTAGTTCTTCTCAGAATTTTTGGTAGAATTCAGCTGTGATGCTGTCTGGACCTAAGCTTTTGTTTGCTGATGATTTCTGATTATAGTTTCAATTTCCGTGCTTGTCATGGGTCTGTTAAGATTTTCTATTTCTTCCTGGTTCAGTTTTGGAAAGTTGTACTTTTCTAAGAATTTGTCCATTTCTTCCAAGTTGTCCATTTTATTGGCATATAATTGCTGATAGTAGTCTCTTATAATCCTTTGTATTTCTGTGTTGTCTGTTGTGATCTCTCCATTTTCATTTCTAATTTTATTGATTTGATTTTTCTCCCTTTGTTTCTTGATGAGTCTGGCTAATGGTCTGTCAATTTTATTTATCCTTTCAAAGAACCAGCTTTTTGCTTTGTTGATTTTTGCTATGGTCTCTTTTGTTTCTTTTGCATTTAGTTCTGCCCTAATTTTTAAGATTTCTTTCCTTTTGCTAACCCTGTGGTTCTCCATTTCTTCCTTTTCTAGTTGCTTTAGGTGTAGAGTTAGGTTATTTATTTGACTTTTTTCTTGTTTCTTGAGGTATGCCTGTATTATCTGCAAGGTGTATTAAATTATCCTACCACATGAACACTTTATTAGAACTAGAGGGAATATTCTCCCAAAGCTTTCCTAGTGTATAATCCGTGCTTACTTTTGTGATTTTTCTGACTCTAATACACAAAGCACGATGAAGTAGATGAGTTGAATTATTATACTGTGAAACAAATGTGTAGGAAAGTAATCAAAGTAATTTCAACACTAGAAACACTTGTCACACCTGTTTTCTTCCTTTCTTGGGGTGGTGATGGAGAAGATATTTCACTTCCAGGATCCTAGGATGAACCCTTCATTTCACTTTGGCAACATAGAAAGCTATTTCTATTAAATCTTAAGGCCCACTGTCAGGGAATACTAGCCACTGTTGATGACTAATCAAGGAAACACAAGAGGTCAGACTGACATTAAAATAAAATCATTCTTGTTTCATGTATTTATGGCTTTATTTTCAGAGCCCAAGGAGAATACAGAAAAGTAGAGAACATTGCCTGTAATTATTTTTTACTAACTCCTAATTACTAGCTGTTTTTGTTTATTAAACTTTGTGTTTCCTTCATTAGATCAGACAAGTATTGCTTAATATTTCAAAATTAAAGGTGAGCACAAGGCATCCTCTGGGACCCATCCTCCCTGCTCTGTTTTACTGAAGGGTATTTTTAATTACTTAAGCCTTACATTTTTTTTTCTGAGATTTATTACATACCTGAGTAGATCTTAAAATGAGTATAATGTCTAAGCAAATGTTTGCCTGAGTTCTTCATTTCCTTGAGGGCTTTCACCTTGGGAGGGCAAACCATAATAAGAATATATATTTTTAAAAAGGAAGATCAAAAGGAAGGGAAAATAAAATAAGCATTTATTTTGTAGATTTTAAGAATTATTAGCTTCTTACAGATATCTGATAGACAGTAGACCAAAAAAAAAAAAAGTGAGGTCTTAATAGGATGGTTAAAAAATGAGTACTAATGGGGGGAGGAGAAGGTATCAGGTGATAAGAACTGTCAGGCGACAATTTATATGTTTGGATATGAACCAAACTGGTGTAACACAGGATTTCAGTAAGACAAAGGAGGATGTTCTGGATTTAACTAAGGAAACAGTGTAATTCTGAGAACAGTTTCAGAGAAGCTGGACTAACACAGTGTTTCTCAGCTGAGGATGCCTCTCCAGTCATGCAAATCAGAATCTATGAGAGTGGGCTCTAGGCATCCATACTGTTTTAAGTTCTTGATGATTCCCACAACTAGCCAAGTCTGAGAGCCCCTGGGCTAAGCAGGGAGACTGAACATGTGATTCCTCCCATCACTTTGAATTACACAAAACTTTTAGTAGGCAATGTCATTCTTTTCCAAATTGAGAACAGTTTCAGAGAAGCTGGACTAACACAGTGTTTCTCAGCTGAGGATGCCTCTCCAGTCATGCAAATCAGAATCTATGAGAGTGGGCTCTAGGCATCCATACTGTTTTAAGTTCTTGATGATTCCCACAACTAGCCAAGTCTGAGAGCCCCTGGGCTAAGCAGGGAGACTGAACATGTGATTCCTCCCATCACTTTGAATTACACAAAACTTTTAGTAGGCAATGTCATTCTTTTCCAAAGAGAAGTAATAGGCACAGCACATGTTCCTGTATGAATTCACTGCCTGAGCTCCCTGACAGCTGGTGACAGTGCCATGTGCTATCAATGAATTGCAGCTCAAGCCTGAGTGACAGACTTAGAAACAAGATCCTGTTGCATCTCTACACTCCCCTATAGCTAGTGAATATCTAGATCTCTGCAGCAGCTGTAGGTAGAGCCTGTCCTCTTTCCAGCTGCCCAAGGAAACACTTGCCACCCCAAGCAGCTGTCCCAAAACATGAATTAATTAACTTCTGCCAAGATCATAACAGCTGCTGATGTCAGCTGCCACCAGCATGCAGTGAAGGGAGGAGCAGGGGAGTGCATCTATATAGCAGGCCACTTAAGAGGCCCCAAGATCACTCCCAGAATTAACACTGGTGGATGGAACACAAGAGTTCACGTTTGCGAAACAACTGCAAATACATATCTGCACACGAAGTCACTAATTAAGGAGGATACATTTTGACAAGAAGATATTCACAGTGTTCCATTTACTTGGAAACAAATATCCAGCATTTTTTAAAATTGTATTGAAATACTATATTTCAATCTACAGGCCTAGCTTATTATTTTCTTAACCACTGTTCCTTCTTTAAAAAATACAATGTAGGCATTAATGAATTTTCTTCTCTGTACTTGTCAGGTTTTATAAACACCTAAGGGCTTTTTTTAAGCTACTTTACATGAATGAATTTTTCCTTCATTTCAAACAGTAGCAGTTTACATATTTTTAAAAATGCTTTTTTAGTGAATTGAAGTACATTTAAAGGTGTTGACAAATTCTGGGGTTTCAGACACATATTCCAATTTCTCTGGCACCTGGAGGAGAATGTTGCTAAGCTGTGGGAGGGAGTAAGCTTCACAATCCAGAAGGCACCATGTCCTATGCTTATTTTAGCATTTAACTTCTATCTTTTGCCTTCATGATCACATCCTTACATTCTTACTCTTAGGTTTTTGTATTTTTAATGTCTTATCACTTGAGTTTATCACATTTTTACCTTAATATCTTTTTAGTTCAAGGCATGGTAGGTTAACCAAAGACCTGCAGTAAAAAGCTAAACAAAGGATAGTTTTGAAGTAATCCCACAATAACTTCATGTGCTTTATGGTTCAAGGTCTATAGATTTAAAATGACACTGATTGAATCTTTTCTATCCTAAAGCCTTATTTGCAAATATAGTATTTCAGTTCTACCAACAATGTCTTTTTGAGATCATTCCCTCCTCCCCAGGGTAAACCATCTTTGATACACTTTTTATGAGATTGTCCAAGAGAGAACACATACATACAAATATACCTTTGGAGAAGAGAAAGATTTAGGAGGGAGCAAGAAAATTGATACTTTTGAACTGTGGTGTTAGAGAAGACTCTTGAGAGTCCTTTGGACTGCAAAGAGATCCAACCAGTTCATCCTAAAGGAGATCAGCCTTGGGTGTTCATTGGAAGGACTAATGCTGAAGCTGAAACTCCAATACTTTGGCCACCTCATGCAAAGAGTTGACTCATTGGAAAAGACCCTGATGCTGGGAGAGATTGGGGGCAGGAGGAGAAGGGGATAACAGAGGATGAGATGGTTGGATGGCATCACCAACACAATGAATATGGGTTTGGGTGGACTACAGGAGTTGGTGATGAACAAGGAGGCCTGGTGTGCTGCAGCTCATGGGGTCACAAAAAGTCGGACATGACTGAGCAACTGAACTGAACTGAGAGAATTAGAGAAAGTTCAAAGAAACATTATGTAGGTAGACAAAAGGTAGAAACTGGAACTCACACGGAACACGGGAGGAATAAGGAATATGTCAGAACAAATCACAGAACTCAACTCAACATGGTATAAGCAAAATAAATATTCATACCTGTGAAATATCCACTTTCAGTTGAATCCATGTGTTTGGAAAATGTCATAAAGAATCTGTTTCTCTTTCTTTTTCATCTCCATTTTCCTTTGTAGACCTTTATTCCTGATCAAGACTGCTTAAGTGTTGATAGAGCACAAGAAAATCCATGCTTTCAGAGTACCAGCTTAGCAATCACAGAAGAAAGAGAGCACCTCTTTCAAATGTATCCAGTGTAGAAGCTGTATTTCACTGAATCAAATAAGTTCAAATGCTCTCCTCTGAGCTAAAGCATGGCCAGAGAATACAGCAATACACCCAGGTAATTGATGACTACTGGATCTGAGAAGAGTACACTTGTTCCTACCTGAATCCAAAGGACTGAAAGTAGAAAGTCTGAAAGAAAGAAGTCTTTCTACTGAAATTAGAAAGTAGAAAGTCTCAGACACACATACATGAAAATATGCTCACTAGTGTGCATACAGGAACACACACACACATTCCTATATCATTCAGAAACTCAGATGGTATGTTCAAAGTAACTCAAGGAAGGTTTGACAAAGAATAATAACTAAATAAAGATATGGGCATGGTATAGAAAAGAAAAAGAAAAAAAAAAACACAGGAAGTAGGAACAAGGGGAGACAACAGTAACAGGATCTGGGAGAGGAGAAGTTTTCAGAGATTTCTTTGAGAGAAGCAGGGGCCTTTGGTCAAGAACAGAGCCAGCAGAAGACAACTTGTCAGGGAAGAAGTCAGGGGAACACGTACCCCAGCTCTAGCCTCCTCTCTCTCTCTCTCTCTCTAATCTCTGCCAGAGATCCCTCCTGGCCAAAGTGAGCTGGAAGCCAGATGGTACCCAAGGAGCTCCTAGGGCATGGTAAAACATACTGTTCTGGAAGATCGAGACGATATCCAGCATATACAACCCCTACAGAAAGATAGATCATGATAGTTTTCAGTTGTAAATATAACAGAATAAATACCATTACAGTAAATGGCATGGAAATAAAGGTATCTGTATAACTTAAAGAAAATCTCCTCAAATCCATATTACCTCTAGTCCCAACATTTATCTCCACTTTTCTTCATAGCTAAGTGTCTTAAAGGAATAGTCAACATGAGGTGAAGTGAAGGTGAGGTGAAGTCACTCAGTCATGTCCGACTCTTTGCAACCCCGTGGACGGTAACCTACTAGGCTTCTCTGTCCATGGATTCTCCAGTCAAGAATATTGGAGTGGATTTCCATTTCCTTCTCCAGGGAATCTTCCCGATCCAGGGATCAAACCTGGGTCTCCTGCATTGGAGGCAGACGCTTTAACCTCTGAACCACCAGGGAAGCCCATAGCCTGCTTCTACTCCCTCATAATCCATTCACCACATGCTTGCAATTTGGCTTTCATCCCCAACACTCTGCAACAGTGATTTTCTAGAGATAGTCCCCAGACCAGCAGCATCAGTAACAGCTGGGAACTGGTCGGAGATGCAGATTCAACTGGCCTTACCCAAGACCTGCTGAATCAAAAACTAAGAAATTAGAGCTTAGCAATCTGTGTTTTAGCAAGTCTAGGTGATTCTGAACCATAGTAGAGTTTGAGAATCATTGCACTACAGAAATAGAAACATCTAAGGTTACCAATTAAAAGATGCTTACTCCTTTGAAGAAAGGTTATGACCAACCTAGATAGCATGTTGAAAAGCAGAGACATGACTTTGCCAACAAAAGTCTATCTAGTCAAGGCTATGGTTTTTCCAGTGGTCATCTATGAATGTGAGAGTTGGTCTGTGAAGAAAGCCGAGTGCTGAAGAATTGATGCTTTTGAACTGTGGTGTTGGAGAAGACTCTTGAGAGTCCCTTGGACTGCAAGGAGATCCAACCAGTCCATTGTGAAGGAGATTAGCCCTGGGATTTCTTTGGAAGGAATGATGCTAAAGCTGAAACTTCAGTACTTTGGCCACCTCATGTGAAGAGTTGACTCATTGGAAAAGAATCTGATGCTAGGAGGGATTGGGGGCAGGAGGAGAAGGGGATGACAGAGAATGAGATGGCTGGATGTCATCACTGACTCGATGGACATGAGCCTGAGTGAACTCCAGGAGTTGGTGATGAACAGGGAGGCCTGGCGTGCTGCAATTCATGCGGTCGCAAAGAGTCGGACAGGACTGAGTGACTGAACTGAACTGAGCTGAACTGAAGGTTACCAATGAAACTCACTATTCTAGATTCTGTGAACACTCTTCTGTCCTCATCTTTCTTGACCTTGACATTTCTGTATTTCATTTGACATTTGTGATATTTTCTGCAAAGGGAATTAGTTTCTCTGACCTCCCATACTCCTATCTCGGGTCATAAAGCAAGAATAGTCAATCCTTTTGAAAATATTAGGAAGTAAACTGCAGCCTGTGTCTCTACTCACCATATCCCAAATCTCCCCAATACTGGTAGGCACCTGACTGATAACAAGCAAAATTAGTGAAGGAAAAAAAAAAAAAAACAAACCTGTTCTCGTGTTCTATACTTTGTCTTCAAGTTGGCTGTTTGTAAGTTTTAGTGTATGTCCCTCCTTTTTCCTGCTTCTTCTATGCACAAAATTGAGTAGGGCAGTGTGGGGAGGTGAAAACCTGTAGTCTTCTAGCTATTTTGCCTGCTGCTGGGAAGAATAGACTCATTCAAGTAGGAAATAAGAAGGGGTCCATCTTGGCTTCAAATCTAAGCCAAATTTCCTAAGCTAGTTTCATCAACAAATAATGCAAATGTCTTTATCTGGCTCTTACATATATTTTTCAACTCAGAATTCATGAAACCAGGTGAGAAGTTTTGCTAATCCTAAATCCTAAATCCCCAACACAAGATGTATTGGGTGAAAAACTGAGAATCGATATAGGACCAACAATTTTGGATCAAAATATGACATGCACAGATCGAACACTCTCACGTGGTCAAAATGAACATCTTTAACAAAAGGTGGCTTCTCACTTCTTTGAAGTCAGCAGAAGCCGTATGTGGCTGGAGTCTACTTGAGTGTGGCTAGTGTGAACAGGCTTCAGCTATGTGGCTAGACTTTAGTATAAGTGAGCAAGCAACAAATTTGAGGTTCAAACAACACTTTAACTAGTGGACTTGAGCTGAGAACCACACTTAGGCTTAAGCAGAAAAGATTTATCTTAGCGGTTATGATGGCATTTCAGGACTTCAAACAGAACAAGCAGAATTCTGGTTATGAGTGCAAATATAGTGTTCTTTCCTGAGATCAGGAGATACTCTTTGGAATTTAACCTGGAGATGCACTGTTGCTTCTCCTGGGACTGTGTCTCACACAGAGTGAATAAGAACCAGAATAGCCTCTTATGAAATGGGTAGACTCATGCACGTACTCAGCCTGGAATAAGTAGAGGGCTGGAGTAAATTTCTCAATCTGTAGGAGTTGAGATTTTGAGAGTCTTGAACATTGGTAGAAGAAACCTAAATCTTTTTTCTCTCACCTCTGTCCTGCTTCTTAGCTCTGCTAAATGAACCATAATGGGGGAAAAAAATCTCTAGTCCTGATAAAGATGACCTTAAGTGGTGGAGATGGGGCCACTGGAATTGTAAACATTGTTTCAAAACAAGGGAATTAAAACTGAACAACGGAAGTTTTTTGGGCTTCTCAGGTGGCACTAGTGGTAAAGAACCCACCTCCCAATGAGAGGTAGGCTGGATCCCTGGGCTGGGACGATCCCTTGGAGGTGGAAATGGCAACCCACACTGTATCTTTGCCTGGAAAAATCTCATGGACAAAGGAGCTTGGCAGGCTATACTCCACGGAGTCACAAACAGTCAGACTAAAGTGACTTAGCACTAGCAATAGAAAAGTTTATTTTGAAGAAGCATGTAGCATCTGTTATAGGTTTTCATTGGACTTTTTTCTTAAAGCTTTGGACTTGCAGCAGTAGGAACTATTGATAACCAATTGACTGACCATGCAAAAGTTAAACCAAAAATATTTATACCATTTCCACCACTTTTTCCTTCTTCTCCAGATACCACTAAGTGTATGATTCTTGGCTGACTTCTGCAGTGAGAGTCTGGATGGTATTTTATTCTAAACTCTGGTGGTATTATTTTGCTAGATTGCTGCCATGAGTTGCAGATTTATTCTTTCTCAATCATATGAGTAAGGAAGTGATATTACAATGACCTAGTGTGTCCTATTGCTTCTCAGGTTGCTTTAAGAAAGCAGTGAAAACCACTACAGGTTACAGCTGAAGAAACCCTCACTGACTTAAAACCGCAACTCAGATGAAAAGAATCAGCAAAATAAAACATGAAAAGTATAGTCAAAGCGAAAGCCGCTCAGTCATGTCCAACTCTTTGCAACCCCATGGACTATGGAGTCCACAGAATTCTCCATGCCAGAATACTGGAGTGGGTAGCTGTTCCCTTCTCCAAGAGATCTTCCCAACCTAGGGGTTGAATCCAGGTCTCCTGCATTGCAGGCGGATTCTGTACCAGCTGAGCCAAATTAAACATAATGGAGAGTTAAATTTTGGATTTTAATTCTTTGGGAATTTAATTTAGAAGCAAATTTACTCTGGGCTTTAATTTTTCCTCAGCAATTTAATAATTAGAGGGTGTTCTGACTGTGTAAATTTGGGCCATGTTTCTACTGCTGGCATTGTGTTATCGGAAACATTTTTATATTGTAATTTGACTGAATATGTAACTCCTGGTGAATTATATAAATGAATACAATTTGAGACGGAGAAGAGAATAGGGAATATATTTATAATTCAGCATAGTAGCTAGATTATTGAATGTAATCTTTACCCATTTCAGATGATTCTGGGGCAAAATCTGAATTGCCCACCATGGTTCAAAGAGGACAGCAAGGAGTGGTGAATGGTGACAGGAGCAACTTCACAAAGATGGGCGCAAGACTGACCTTAAACACTGCTACTCTTTCCTGCATCCTAAATTTCTTAAAGGTTTGATTGTCAAGCTACAGTATCAAAGATGGAAAGCTGTGGAATGTAAGAAAATCATTCTCTGATACTGATTATAATCCAGTTTTAACCCCTAACATGGGAACTCACACACTCTCCAATCTCTTCATTCACTCAGTTCAGTTCAATCGCTCAGTCATATCCGACTCTTTGCAACCTCAGAATCGCAGCACGCCAGGCCTCTCGGTCCCTCACCAACTCCCGGAGTTTACCCAAACTCATGTCCATCAAGTCAGTGATGCCATCCAGCCATCTCATCCTCCGTCATCCCCTTCTCCTCCAGCCCCCAATCCCTCCAAGCATCAGAGTCTTTTCCAATGAGTCAACTCTTCGCATGAGGTGGCCAGAGTACTGGAGTTTCAGCTTCACCATCAGTCCATCCAATGAATACCCAGGACTGATCTCCTTTAGAATTGACTGGTTGGATATCCTTGCAGTCCAAGGGACTCTCAAGAGGCTTCTCCAACACCACAGTTCAAAAGCATCAATTCTTCAGCATTCAGCTTTCTTCAAAGACCAACTCTCACATTCATACATGACCACAGGAAAAACCATAGCTTTGATTAGATGGACCTTTGTTGGCAAAGTAATGTCTCTGCTTTTCAATATGCTGTCTAGGTTGGTCATAACTTTTCTTGCAAGGAGTAAGTGTCTTTTAATTTCATGGCTGCAATCACCATCTGCAGTGATTTTGGAGCCCCCAAAAATAAAGTCTGAGTCTGTTTCCACTGTTTCCCCATCTATTTCCCGTGAAGTGATAGGACCAGATGCCATGATCTTCGTTTTCTGAATGTTGAGCTTTAAGCCAACTTTTTCACTCTCCTCTTTCACTTTCTTTTTTTTTCCCTCTTTCACTTTCATCAAGAGGCTTTTGAGTTCTTCTTCACTTTCTGCCATAAGGGTGGTGTCATCTGCATATCTGAGGTTATTGATATTTCTCCTGGCATTCTTGATTCCAGCTTGTGTTTCTTCCAGCCCAGCATTTCTCATGATGTACTCTGCATGCTTTTGAGTTCTTCTTCACTTTCTGCCATAAGGGTGGTGTCATCTGCATATCTGAGGTTATTGATATTTCTCCCAGCAATCTTGATTCCAGCTTGTGTTTCTTCCAATCCAGCGTTTCTCATGATGTACTCTGCATATAAATTAAATAAGCAGGGTGACAATATACAGCCTTGACATACTCTTTTTCCTATTTGGAACCAGTGTGGTGTTCCATGTCCATTTCTAACTGTTGCTTCCTGACCTGCATACAGGTTTCTCAAGAGGCAGATCAGGTGGTCTGGTATTCCCATCTTTTTCAGAATTTTCCACAGTTTATTGTGGTTCACACAGTCAAAGGCTTTGGCATAGACAATAAAGCAGAAATAGATGTTTTTCTGGAGCCCTCGTGCTTTTTCAATGATCCAGTGGATGTTGGCAATTTGATCTCTGGTTCCTCTGCCTTTTCTAAAACCAGCTTGAACATCTGGAAGTTCATGGTTCACATGTTGCTAGGCCTGGCTTGAAGAACTTTGAGCACTGCTCCCAACTAAAAGAGTGACAAATATGGGTGAGAGTCTACCTTCTTTTGGGGAGAGTTAACATAAAAGTCCTTTTGTAAATTCTCTTTTTTATAAAATACCACCTTCCCTTAGCCATTGTGATGCCATTCTCTTCATATATTTCTCCCATCTCTCTGTCTCCTCCTTCTAATTGTCTTTCACCAGCTCCCTCCTTCCACACATTCCTTCAGTGTGTTCTCCAGTGCATCATCTTTGGTATTTTCAGAGTGATCTTTCTAAAATGCAAGTAGAGACATGTCACCCCAGCACTTAAAATTTTTCAATGAATTCCTTTAACTTTCAAAGTTAAAAAAACTACTTAGTTTGGTCTGTGAAACTCTTCATAATCTAGTTCCCAGTCAGTTCAGTTCAGTCACTCAGTCATGTCCAACACTTTGCGACCCATGGACTGCAGCCCACCACGCTTTCCTGTCCATCACCAACTCTATAAATAAATGAGTGGATACATGATCAAATTTACAGATTTGAAATAACACTTTGATAGCAATGTAGATGAATTATAATGGGCACCCCGTAAATACTGGTGAATGAAAGAGTGAAGGTGTGAGAATATGAACCCTGACCGAAGGACATGTTGAGGAAAGTGAAGAAGTAAGACAGACTCAGAGATAATAAGCTGGTCAATCAGCAGGAAAGGTGAGTAATTAAACTGAGGTAGGAGGTTGGAGGGGAGATGATAGCCAGATTTTTTTTAGTTGGTAGTATTATTTTTCGAGAGGATCACAAGGAAGAGTTCACATTTCCATTTTAGTAATATTGGTTGCACATTTCCAACCACAGCCCAATATGAATTCTTTGTTCAATCCTTTTGAAATAGCTTACTTGAACGTGAGGGGACACTAGTGGTAAAGAAGCCACATGTCAGTGCAGGAGACTAAGAGACAGGGATTGGATCCCTGGGCCAGGAACATGCTCTGACATGGCATAAGGAGGCTGTGACAACCCACTCCAGTATTCTTGCCAGAGGAATCCCGTGGACAGACAGCCTGGCGGGCTATGTAAACTGAGGTAGGAGGTTGGAGGGGAGATGATAGCCAGATTTTTTTTAGTTGGTAGTATTATTTTTCGAGAGGATCACAAGGAAGAGTTCACATTTCCATTTTAGTAATATTGGTTGCACATTTCCAACCACAGCCCAATATGAATTCTTTGTTCAATCCTTTTGAAATAGCTTACTTGAACGTGAGGGGACACTAGTGGTAAAGAAGCCACATGTCAGTGCAGGAGACTAAGAGACAGGGATTGGATCCCTGGGCCAGGAACATGCTCTGACATGGCATAAGGAGGCTGTGACAACCCACTCCAGTATTCTTGCCAGAGGAATCCCGTGGACAGAGCAGCCTGGCGGGCTATGGTCCATGGCAGGGAGGGGTGGGTTGCAAACAGTTGGACATAACTGAAGCGACTTAGCACGCACACACGTAGTTTTTATACTTTCTGTGTATTTCACACCTGTTCTGCCTTCAGTGTACTGTGCCTATTTTGTGCCTGACACTTTCATCATTTTAAGCCTCCTCTATTGTAGGACACATGCCATGAGTCCTCTTTCAATTCATAGTTGAATTATAACCATGATTTTGTGGACCCATCCATCCACTAATCTATTCAATATAAGTATCTACTTAACAATTATTAATAATTTGTTAAATAATAAAATGTGCCATGTGCTGTCTCTGCTCTGTGCCCTTACTTCTAATATTTAACACATTGCACTGTAGTACTTGATTTATAATATATCCACCCTATTCATTTTTAACACTTTGAATGTAAGCACGCTGCTTTAGTTGGTTTAATCTTCCAAGAACCTAGCCAATTATTAAGCACAGAAGTTGCTGAGAAAATGAATGTGAAAGGATAAATGTAAGAAACGGATTGGTAGGTATAGGTATTAAGTTCTAGGCAATGGTCCCTTTGAAAATCTGATCACTGTAAATTCTACTCTAAGAAAAACATCACATAATGCCATATGTCCACAATCAAATTTTGCATCAAGCTGAATGAAGTAGGCATTAATGGGACAGAAAATCTAACAAGGATTGAAAGAGAGAGGAGAAGCAGTTGCAACAGAGCATCTCTCAAGTCAGATTTGCAAGCACTGACAAGTAACTGGAGTCCTTTTATGTATCATTAAGAGTGAATTTCTCTGAGCCAGAGTTGGATTCATAAAGGAGTAAAACTCAGTGAAATACTGCTAGCATTATTATTCATAGGCCTTATGGAATTGTAAATGCATCTTCCATTATCTCAAAATATATCACAACCTTAAACCGTGATTCTATAACTTTCTGTATTAAATATTACTATGTCTTAAAAATTCTTACAGGAGTACAGTTTTGAAATCAAGCTATAATCCTCTCTCTGATTTTCCAGATATAAACAAACAGATTACACAATTACCATTCAATTTTATTGCTACACTTAATAAATTGTCCAAGTTTGTTCAATAAAGATAAAAATCCATTTATTAATGGCTCATAAATTTGTTTACACTTTAAATTTTCTCTTTTAATAGATATATACTCAACTGTCGGCATTCATTCATAAAAATATTCTAAATCTGTCTCGTTTGTTCTTATATATAGCTATTAAAGAAAAGATTAAGCATGCTGTGTTTGAAGGCAGAATGGAAAGCGTATACAGTATTACAATACAGAAGTAGTAATATTTCACTTTAATTATGTTTCAATTAGATATATAAGTCAATAAAAATGCACAAATGTGTTAAAAGGCCATAGCATCTCACTGGCCTACCTCTTGTTCAGAGAGGTTTAAAGAATTAAAGATAAATGACAGAAACTTCATAGAAATATGATTAGTTGATTATGAGAGGTCAAAAAAGGTTTCAGGGTGGGGGAAGAATGGATTGGGAGTTTGGATTAGCAGATGCAAACTATTGTACATAGAATGGATAAACAGCAAGGTAGCTTGTATGGAAACTATAATCAATATCCTATAATAAGCCATAATGGAAAAGAAGATGAAAAACAATATATATGCATAACTGAACCATACTGCTGTACAGCAGAAATAAATACAACACCATAAATCAACTCTAATAAATTATTTTAAAAGAAGGATTTCTAGCCTGATTGACTAGTCACATAGAGTAACTATAGATAAACAGGAAAATCAAAATGAGGAAGAAGAAAATTTACTAGAAATGAATGAGTTTGGCTTAAAGATCTTGAATCAAATGTTTCAGTAGGATTTCAAAATGACAATAAACATTTATACACCACTTTTCTTCCTGGAGTCACATACACAATAAAGAGGTGACCCCTTTTACTGATGGTAAAAGGGATGCCAAGATGTTGCTCCTTTCCCAAAACACTGCACCCCAAATAAGCACACTGGCCACAGGGAGAGGTTTTCTTCCACTGAGGCCTCCTAATGACTGTTCACTTCAAAAAGCAAGAGTTCTTTTTATTGCCAAAATGCACCCTCTATCAACCTCCAGACAAGAACCATCTTGGAAGAAGTGTATTACTCAGCATAGGCTAGGCTGATGTAGTAACTCCCAAATCTACATGAATGAATTAAAGTTCATCTTTCCCTCACAGTCTTTTGTCATTTGTGTGACTCCCTAGGGCAAGTGTCCACTCTGCAGTCACTCAGAAATCCAAGCAGCTTTGATCTTACGACACCACTGTTTCAATATGTGGTCTGTATGCTCACCACTGGAGAAAGGAAAAGAAGCTGACAGTTTGCACAACAGTATGATGCTTTACTGTATGAATCTGGCCAACCTGAAAATATTTTTCCCAGAAGTGCCTTCCCCTTTAAGTTTCCCAATTAGAAGTGGCCAACATTAAGAACAGCCCAAAATTTGGAAGACAGAAGTGAAATAGTAGTGGTTATACTCTGAAAGTCATCATGGGCCAGATGCAGTGAGAGACAAACGTAGAGCTCTCAGCAGATTCCACCTTGTCTTTGCTCTTTCCACAATGACAAACGCAGTGGTGCAGAAGATTTCAGCTTCTTCTATCACCAGCCTCTCTCATCAACAGTAATTTCCATCTCCCCACCAGCCACAGAGGCAATAACCCTCTGGAGATTTCCTTAGTTGTTTTTCTTCCCAGTCCCACGCTGGCAGGTAGACACATCTGATTCACAAATGCCCTGACAAGCACCAATTTATCCACCCATGTCAGTGCTTCAGCAGTCCTACTTTATGGTTTTCCAGTGATCTGCAAATTGCCGCTTTACACTCTTATTTTTCCTTCTCCTATAATTTTGTAAATTCTTGTCCAACAATAAAACCCTTGGTCCACAATACTCATAGTGGTTCTACTCTCCTGACTTACTTATTCTACATTGCCCTGCTACAGTGATTGGTTCCAAGGCAGTTCCAGGGGAACAGAAATTTAAAGATGAAAAAAAGAGTTCACTTACTAAAGAGTAATACAGGCATTAATGATCCTGTTGCCAGCGGTAAAGGGAAGTCTGATGTTCTGCAACATACAGGGGCAAAAAATGTCACTTAAATTGTTTACTATACTCAGATAGAAGGCAGGGCTTTAGGTGATCATGTGTTTGCTCTTATAAGAAATTTTAATATAAATAAAAATATAACAGATTGGCTGTTTGTTCTAATATACTAGAAAACATGAATTTGATGGACTCGGGATGTTAAATTCCCAACTCAATGATGTTTAAAGAAACAAAGTTTCTCTGCCTGCTCCAAAAAGTTACCCATATTTCTTTAGTTCTACATCAAGATTTCTGAGAACAAAGCTTGAAGTCCAATGCCCTGCTCGGCTGAATAACAACCCCAATTCCCAACCTCGTAGTAAAAGGTAGTGAGAAAGAATGGGCCCTAAAACATATTTTGGGCAGATCCTAGCAAAAGATAGAACCCTGACTCCCTAGAGCAGCCTTGTCCAAGTATGGAGATGGCCTCCTCTGAGGCAGTAATCTTGAAGATATCTACCTGATCAATATCTACCAGCTCCACCAACTCGCCTTGCTTCTAGACTTACAATCAGACTTAAGTCCTGGCAAGTCCCAAGTGGTCAGGTTCAAAATAAATACCATACTTCCAAAATATTTGCAAGGCTTTTTTCACTTGCATGACAATGGCTCGAAAGTGTTGAATTGTGGTAGATGGAACATTACATTGACTGTGCTGAACTTGATATGATAAGTGTCAACTGGGACTCATAGCTACTACTATTGTAATAGGCAGCAGAGCGAAAGTAGAAGTTAAAATGACTTGATCAACAGTGATCCTTAGCATTTGACAATTTATCACAGTGTACCTAGGAGGGAGAACTAAACTCTTATTTAATTTGTGGAAGCAGAAATTACCTTGAAACAGAAGAAATGTCTAACTGAATCATTAAAATAGTCAAAATTCCTTAACCAATTTCAAAACTTGAACCAGTTCAAGCCAATACTCAGAGCCATGTGGATGAAAGGAAGGCTGAGTCCCTTGAGCAAGGATCATAATACATTACCAAACAATATATTATAAATATTTTTCTTATCATTTCCTAAGGGACGTGTGGCATTTTACCAGGGTGACCATGCATTAGAGAGGAAAACATTACCCAATTTTAAGGGAATTACTGGACACTGGCTCTGGATTGAGATAATTTTTGAAAAAGAAAACACCACTGTGGACCACTAGCTAGTGCAGGCTTTTAGAAGTTAGGTAATTAATGAAGTGTTGACATCGTCTATCTCATAATAATTCCAGTGTGTCCCCAAAACCAATTCATGGTTCTTTCCTCACTTTTAGAGAGCATTATTGGAAAAGACAAGATAAGCAGCCTATAGAAACTCCACATCAGTTTCTTGACTAATGGAGTAAAGGCTAGTATAGTGAGGAAGACCAACTAGAAACCTCCAGAACCACTTCTACACACCAAAATAATATAGCAAAGGCAGTGCTTCATTCCTGGAGATATTACAGTTCTAAGTACCAATATTAATTACTTGAAAGATACAGGTGTGGTGATTTCTACCACATTTCTATTCAACTTGCCTATTTTTCTTGTGCAAAGGACAGATGGATCTTAAGATATTGACAGTGGATTACTGTAAACTTAAGCAGGTGGCAACTCCTATTACAGCTGCAGTTCCAGATGTGATTTCTTTACTAAAGTAAATTAACATGTTTCCTGGTATAATACTCCTAAGTATATGGACGCCTTGATTTTTAGTCAAGGGCTGATAATTTGTTTGCTGGATGGTCAAGGACTTGGGAAGGAACATGACTGGATTTGCTGAAGAGGAGTTCTAGGGAAGTGTATAGGTGGATCTCTGAAAATAAGAACAGAATATGAAGATATTTGCATCCTATATCAATGCCCACCAAATAGTAACACCAGCAGAAGAGGTTTCAATAATCAGGTGGAAGAGATTACTCACTCTATAGATGCCAGTCAGCCTCTCTTGACTTTGCTCCAACAGTTGAAATATCAAGTGGCTACCATCATAAGGGGAAAGTTACTTATGATCTGAGCAACATGGGCTTCCATTCTATCAACTGCTGAGGACTCAACCTGAGAACAACAGATTAACACTGAGTTCCAACACTACAAGATTTCCCAGGGAAACCAGACATCTTAAGGCAGGTAGATTACTTTTTGAGTCATTTCCTTCACGAAAGGGACATCAAATTTTTCTCACTTGAGAAGACACTTATTTTGGATACAGATTTGCAATCCTAGCCCACAAGTCTTTAACCAAAACTACCAACGGTAAACTTATAGAATGCCTTATCGACCAGCATTGTGTTCCATATTGCATTGCCTCTGTCCCAGGGACTTATTTTACAGTAAGAGCAGCAATGGGCTTCTGCTCAGTGAATTCACCGATCTCACCATACTTCCCAGAAGCAATGAAATGGTCTTTCAAGGACTCTGATACAGTGACAACTAGATGATCACTTTGGGGAGTTGAGGTAATGTCCCTAAGCATTTAGTACATGCTCTGAATCAATGCCCAATATATGAGTTTGGGTTTTTCTTCTCCACAGCCAAGCTTCATTGGTTGGAGAAACAAGGAATAGAATATGGAATAGCTCTTGCCCCTGTTACTCCTAATGATCCGTTAGCAAATTTTGGCTTCCTGTCTCCACTAATTTAGATTCTACTATTATAGAGCTCTTTGATCCAGAGGAAGGGATGCTTCTAATAGGGGAACACAATCATAGTTCCCAAAAACTGAAGCTGAAATTGCCACCTGGTCACGTCTCAGAGCAATGACTCAGATGTCAGAGAAAGAACTGATTGTGGTGAAAAGAATAACCAGTGCCTACCAAGGGAAACTGTGATTGACAGAATGCTAAGATGGCTCCCCAGATTCCCATTCCCTAGCATGCATGCTAATATAATTCCCTCCTTTGAATGTGCCCAAGACCTGTGAATATGGTCAGATAGACACTTTTTTATTAGATTACGTTACCTAAGATTCAGTTTCTCCTGCTGGATTGAAGAATGAAGCTGTCATGTGCTAAGGATCTAAAAGAGGCTCCTAAGACCTGAAAGTAACTCTCCTCCCACCAGCACACAGAGAGTAACTGGGATCTCAGTCCTAAAATCACTGGGAACTGAATTCTGCCAACTTAGTACATAACCCCAAGTATCAGATGAGATCAAAGTCGCAACTGACTACTTGGTTTCAACCTGAGACCCTGAGCAGAGGACCCAGTTAAACTTAGATCGTTGAATTTGTTATAACTTGGTTTGCAACAATAGAAATCTAATGCATTGGTGTTGCTTCCTTACAACAGGGAAGAGGCAGTCTGTGACACAGATGATCCTCTACCTATCTCATAGGTGGCATAGGTTAACCTCTTGTGCTGCTGCTGCTGCTGCTGCTAAGTCGTTTCAGGAATGTCCGACTCTGTGCGACCCCATAGATGGTAGCCCACCAGGCTCTGCCTTCCCTGGGATTCTCCAGGCAAGAACACTGGAGTGGGTTGCCATTTCCTTCTCCAATGCATTAAAGTGAAAAGGGAAGTCACTCAGGCATGTCTGACCCTCAGTAACCCCATGGACTGCAGCCTTCCAAGCTCCTCCATCCATGGGATTTTCCAGGCAAGACTACTGAAGTGAGGTGCCATTGCCTTCTCCAAAGTCACTTCAATTGTGTCTGACTCTTTGTGATCCTATAGACTATAGACTGCCAGTCTCTCTGTCCATAGGATTCCCCAAGCAAGAATACTGAATGGGCTGCCATTTCAAAGTTCAGAAGATCTTCCTGACTCAGGGACCAAATGTATTGCATCTCCTGCATTGGCAGGTGGGTTCTTTATCACTAAGCTATCTCGGAAGCCCAGGCTACCTCTTGCTGCTGCTGCCACTGCTGCTAAGTCGCTTCAGTCATGTCTGACTCTGTGCGACCCTATGGACTGCAGCCCACCAGGCTCCTCTGTCCATGGGATTTTCCAGGCAAGAGTACTGGAGTGGAGGGCCATTGCCTTCTCCAAGGCCACCTCTTAGGACTC
Organism: Madoqua kirkii; assembly: GCA_006408675.1. Lineage (NCBI taxonomy): Eukaryota > Metazoa > Chordata > Mammalia > Artiodactyla > Bovidae > Madoqua > Madoqua kirkii. The sequence continues at coordinate 6,201 of SJYC01010399.1, read as the reverse complement.
ATATATTCTTCCAATAAAAACTTATTGAAAAAGTACAAATATTTAAAATAATCAGAACTGCTAATGGCATAGACCTTTCAGGAATGCAGATCTGGGATATCCCACCAGTTAAAAAATACAAAAACAATGATCAGCTAGGCTGCTTGCTGAGGGCAAAGGGAATATGGAATGTATATTAGAAGAAGGAAATTATAAATGCCAGCTTCAACCATGTACAAACTTAAGACTATAGTAGTTATGAGTATTTCCTCCTCTGATATGAATGTATTTGTGCATGTATATCCATAACCACCATTGTTCTAAAGTGTTAGTTTCTCAGTCCTGTCTGACTCTTTGAGACCCCATGGACTATAGCCTGCCAGGCTCCTCTATCCATGGAATTTTTCAGGCTAAAATACTGGAGTGGGTAGCCATTCCCTTCTCCAGGGTATCTTACCAACCCGGGGGTTTTATCTGGTCTCCTGCACTGCAGGCAGATTCTTTACTGAGTCACCAGGGAAGTCCCATGTATATCCATGAAGTGAAGTGAAGTGAAAGTCACTCAGTCATGTCTGATTCTTTGCAACCCCATGGACTATACAGTCCATGGAATTCTCCAGGCTAGAATACTGAAGCAGGCAGTCATTCCCTTCTCCAGGTGATTGAATCCAGGTCTCCAGCATTGCAGGTGGATTCTTTACCAGCTGAGCCACAAGAAAGCCCATATATATCCACATGTTTAGGTAAACAGATAAGTTAATCAGTCTTTTTATTTATTATTTCTCGATCTATTTCCCTACTCTATAACACATGTTAATAGCAGTTAACATATAAAAGAGGAAGTATGACTCAGCTAGAAAAAGAATAAGTGTCACCCAAAGATAGAGTCTTAGTGTCCTCTTTTGGGAGAGGATACGTTAGCACGTTTTCAGTTGCATGTAGCTGTGTTATGTTAGGAAACATGCTATTAGAAAATTTACTCAAGTGAGCAGTAATGATGTTTACTGTTTCTTTTTGGTTTTGCTTTTCAATTTTTAGTCAACATACTTTATTTCCCCAAACTTTAAACTCTTTATTTTGTACTAGGGTGTAGCTGATAAACGATATTGTGGTAGTTTCAGGTGAACAGCAAAGGGACTCAGCCACATGTATACATGTATCCATTCTCCCACAAACCCTCTCTCCTATCTTTTTTGTTTTTAAATGTTAATTATTTTAAAGAAAGGATAATAGTCATGTGCTAGTTATTTTTAAAACTGCCAGGAACATAAAAGTTATATCTTATAAAAGTCAAGATGTTCCCTTTTTAACTCTCCCAATAATCCTACTTAAAAGGAATCCTTTATTTTATACCAAGGCACAGGACAAAAGGTTTGGATTGAAGCTACATTACACTCCTCTACAGAGTCCATTTACTTTCTACACCTATCACTGGTCAGAGGAGAAAGCAAACTGCAAGGGAGAGTAAGAGGCCATAAAATGCTTCTAAAATAAAAGGTCTAACATCCTTGTTAAAAACAACAACAAAAGAACAAAAGTGAAAATCAGGACTAGATGGTAAGAAAACAGAGCAAAGAGCATCCTACGAAGTTAAACTGTAGATTGAGGAGAAGATAGGACAGCAATCTGACAGCAATAAAGTTCTTAGAAGATTTTTCTGAAACAGAGGAATCTGAACACATTTGCAGAACCCAAGTATGATGTCAAATTGACAGAGGAAAAAAAAAAAAAAAACAAGATTGGTCAGTAAAGATGAAAGGCTGGAATAAAGAGCATAAGGATCAGTTCAGTTCAGTCGCTCAGTCGTGTCTGACTCTTTGGGACACCATGAATCACAGCACGCCAGGCCTCCCTGTCCATCACCAACTCCCGGAGTCCACCCAAACCCATGTCCATTGAGTCAGTGATGCCATCCAACCATCCCATCCTCTGTTGTCCCCTTCTCCTCCTATTTTCAATCTTTCCCAGCATCAGGGTCTTTTCCAATGAGTCAGCTCTTCACATCAGGTGGCCAAAGTATTGGAGTTTCAGCTTTAGCATCAGTCCTTCCAATGAACACCCAGGACTGATCTCCTTTAGGATTGACTGGTTGGATCTCCTTACAGTCCAAGGGACTCTCAAGAGCCTTCTCCAACACCACAGTTCAAAAATCATAGAATGTTCTTTAAAAATGAGAGGTCCTCATATCCCCTGCCAATGGAGAGAGACAGAATACCAAGAACAGAAATATCAAAAAGTTCTGATAGAGAAAGAAGTATAGTTTATTTTTCTCTCCTCTCCCAACATACACCTACCCTCCACTGAAAGCTTTTTTCCAATGACCACAGCTAATAAATAATCAATACAAAATCAAATATTAAAAAGAAACATGCCTTACTTATATAGGGTATGTCTTGACTGAATCTAAATTAAGATTGCTACTGAAATGCAAGTCTATGTGTCCACTGCACAGTGAGGCCAAATAATACCAAAACATCAGAGTTTGGAACAGAGAAAGGTTTACTGAGGGTCATGCAAGGAGATGGGGTGGATCATGCCTCAAAAACCTGAAACTCCCCCAAAAGCTTTCAGCAAAGTCCTTTTCTAGGAAAAGTGAGGGAAGGGCATGGTGAATTGTAAGCTTCTAGGTGTCAGACATCCTTTGTTCTTGAGGTCAGGTCATAGTCAGGTAAAGATGCTCCTATAAACCTCCACCAAAGGAAAGTTATTCTATGTTCTGACAAGAAAGGGCCAGGTCCCCAGGCACAACTTTCCCCCTCTGAGGTCCAGTCCTGGCTAAAAGGGGGGCAAGCCCTGTCTAGCTGTCATCAATGAAGGAGCCAGGTACCCAAGACCTAACAGGCCCTCAGACTCCTAGGCCTCCCAGACATGGCAGATCAGATCCTGCAGACTGTCACCCAGGTGGACTGCTACTGTTACAGGGATGGGGGAAAGGGCTCAATCCTGCCTCATGTCCTGGGCCCCGCCAGTGGGCAACCTTGGCAAGGGCTCTGGAGCCTGAACGACACAGCCCCCGGCCTGTTCCCTGGGACCCTGGCTCACCCACTGGCCCGAGGCCAAGTGAATTGGAAGGGGTGGGGTGCAGCCAGGGCAGGATCTGCCTCTCACCTCACTTTCAGCTTCACAGCACCGCTGCTCAGAGACCTTTGGCTGAATGTGCCTGATAACGGGTTGTTCCCTTGGGGAAAGGGCCCACTGGTGTTTACCAATGGCTGAGCAGGATCACCCATGGTTGCTCATTGACAGTTGCCTGCTTGGGGGAGGAGTCCATGCAACCATTATTGGTCTCGACAAAACGTTGCCTGGTAGCGAGGGATGGGGAAAACATGGGCAGAAAAGGCTGAATGCTAAGGGCTATGCACAGCTGCACTCTATTGCAAGATTAGAAGGATGAGGCCAGCAGAGATGCTCTCAACCCTGCCGCCTCCATTATTCTCTGACTCCTAGACACAAAGAAAGATGGAGGGAAAGAACTCTTGAGTAAATGCATGGAAGAGAAAGTGACCCTTACAGAACTGGGCAGATGGAGAAAAGAGTGTATATAACATATCACCTCCATACATTAGTTGGGAAATTATCTAAATTCATCATTAATTTGATTATTTTTATAATGGCCAAACTTATTTCCAAAAAGGAAAGGGAAAAAAGCATAATTAAGAAAAACATTAAAACATAATCTAATCTTCAATGGTCACACTACAATCTCATAGCTAAATGGTCCATTGGCAAGCTTCAGTGAAAATGATGAAATCTAGCTTATACGTAAAGATATGTTACAAACAAAATAAAGCATAGCTGTTTCAAGAAACATAATGTAATACAGTGCATCAACTTTACTTTTAGCCCTTAAAACTTCCATAATAGAAATCACAGTGTTCACGCTATTTCTTGGTAATAGTAGCAGCAGCAGTAGTAGTAGTAACAGCTAATATTACTAAGAGCTTACTCTGTGTTAGACACTTTGCTAAGTGCTACATTTACCTCATTTAACCTTCATAACCCTAGAAAGATAAAACTATTACTACCTACATTTCACAGATGCAAGAAATTGGAGGTGAGACACTTAACTGATTCACTCAAGATCACACAGTAAGAAAGAAAGCTCAGTACTTAAGTCCTCCACTCTCTAATATGCAGGTCAATGTTTACCATCACTAATCTGTGCAACCCTGTTACATGCACAAGCTTCCAAAAATGTTCATCTAACTATAAACACTATGCATCCCCCAGCAAAAACTTCTTTCCTATAAATTCTATTAATTTTTCATGACTGCAAATCTTCTATGAACCTCTACATAAAAATAATTATTTTGGTTATTTTTCTTGGCCTTATTGTCATCCAAAAGACAGTTTCTGCAAAGTCCATGTTCAATTTAAATTCAACCCAAGCTGGAAAGGTTTGTCACTCTCCTGAGTACTACCACTTCTGGTGTGAAATTGCTGACCTAGTTCTAAAATAAGGGATAAATTCACATAGCTTAAATGAAATCTCTAAGGTTAGAGTTGTTATTGTTCATGTCCCATTTACATAGAATGTTGACCTTTGGAAAAAATCCATTCCTTATCATAAATGTTTAAAAAGTAAAAATGATTGTGCTTATACTTTAATAACAATGGTCCATGCTACTTTGGCTTTGGTTTTTATATCTTACGGTCAGAATACTCCACTCGTGGTCAGTCATACTGGATATGACAGTATTTTATGTTATGTATGGTAAAACATCAGGCTTCCCAGGTGGCATTAGTGGTGAAGAAACCACCTGCCAATGCAGGAGACTCAAGGGACATGTGTTTGACCCCTGGGTCATGAAGATTCCCTTGAGGAGGGCACGGCAAGCCTCTCCAGTATTCTTGCCTGGAGAATCCCATGGACAGAGGAGCCTGGCAGATTACAGTCCATGGGGTTGCAAAGATTCAGACATAACTGAAGTGACTCAGCACACACAAGCATGCAAGATAAAACATCACATACTTAATTAACTCTATGCACCTTTCATATACCACAGCCTTGTCTAACTCAATGAAACTATGAGGCATGCTGTGTAGGGCCAACCATGACAGATGGGTCATGGTGGAGAGTTCTGACAAAATGTGGTCCACTGAAGAAGGGAATGGCAAACCACTTCAGTATTCTTGCCATGAGAATCCGATGAACAGTATGAAAAGGCAAAATGATAAGATACTGAAAGAGGAAATCACCAGGTCAGTAGGTGCCCAATATGCTACTGGAGATCAGTGAAGAGATAACTCCAGAAAGAATAAAGAGATGGAGCCAAAGCAAAAGCAACACCGAGTTGTGGATGTGACTGATGACAGAAGCAACGTTCGATGCTGTAAACAGCAATATTACATAGGAATCTGGATGTCGGAAGTGGTCAAACAGGAAATGGAAAGAGTGAACATTAACATTCTAGGAATCAGCAAACTAAAATGGACTGGAATGGGTGAATTTAACTCAGATGACCATAATATCTACTGCTGTGGGCAAGAATCCCTTAGAAGAAATGGAGCAGCCATCATAGTCAACAAAAGAGTTCAAAATGCAGTACTTGGATGCAATCTCAAAAAAAGAGAATGATTTCTGTTCGTTTCCAGGGCAAACCATTCAATATCACTGGAATCCAAGTCTGTCCCATAACTAGTAATGCTGAAGAAGCTGAAGTTGAATGGTTCTATGAAGACCTACAAGACCTTTTAGAACTAACACCCAAAAAAGATGTCCTTTTCATTATAGGAGACTGGAATGTAAAAGTAGAAAGGCAAGAAACACCTGGGGTAAGAGGCAAATTTGGCCTTGGAATACAGAATGAAGCAGGGCAGACGCTAATAGAGTTTCACCAAGAGAAAGCACTGGTCATAGCAAACACCCTCTTCCAACAACACAAGAGAAGACTCTACACATGGACCTGACCAGATTGTCAATACAAAATCATATTGATTATATCTTTGCAGCAAAAAGATGGAGAAGCTCTATACAGTCAGTAAAAACAAGACTGGGAGTTGACTGTGGCTCAGATCATAACCTATTTATTGGCAAATTCAAACTTAAATTGAAGAAAGTAGGGAAAACCATTAGACCATTCAGGTAAGACCTAAAGCAAATCCCTTATGATTATACAGTGGAGGTGAAAAATAGATATAAGAGATTAGATCTGACAGACAGAATGCCTGATGAACTATGGACAGAGGTTCATAACATTGTACGTGAGGCAGTAATCAAGA
>SJYC01010394.1:0-12837 GCA_006408675.1 Madoqua kirkii | reverse complement strand
ACTTGGGATTAGTTAAATCTACCACTATTTTCTAAATATATGACTATTAGGGTAGTTTTATATTGTTATACTATTTTTGTAGAAACAATAACTCCACTATTTGGGGGTTCAAAAAAAGAATTACAAAAAGTTTATTTTTGCAAAGAAGAAGTACCACAGTGTGAAGTAGGCATTCCGAGCTCACTTTTTTATAAGGATTATAAAATCACTCATAGTCGTCTTCAATCATCTAACCATTCTAGTTTTCACTTGAATGCAATTCAAACTTTCAATCTTCCTCCAAGGAGCCACTGAACTTTAAAATCAGAAATTCTATATTTAAAATATTTCCTGGTAAATTTCCAAAGTAATTTCAACAAAACTGAAAAATCACTGTGATCTCCAAATTGAAAACTCTAAAAAGCTGTCTTGAAACTTCAAAATTACTTCTGGACCAATAAGCAAAATTAGAATGCCATACTATCAGAGAGGAGTAAACTTTCCATCTTGAGAAAGACTTTGGTAGAGACTGGATGACCATCTGCCAAGAATACTGGAATGCAGGGGTTCCGCACTGGAGGAGAAGCAGAGTGATAATCACCTAAGATCTTTCTAAATCTGAGAGTCCATGATTATGGGAAAGGAACTAGGCACACTTCAGAATTACATGCAAACACTGCTGATATATCTCAAAACTTAATCATGAAGGACATGATCATCCAAAATAATCAAATGAAATAATCTATAAATAAACTGCTATATTTCTTTCTGCTTTTACTTTGGGGGAAAAAAATCAGGGAAATTTTAATTCCTTCATTTAAAATTTATTTGGAGCTATTAATTTATTTAATTATGCTGACAAAACTAAGTCAGCAATAGACACAATTGAGTTTGGCAACATTCCAAAGATGTCTTTGTTAATATCAGGAGCTTGTCTTATCAGAAGAACTTGAAGCTTTGGTGTGGAGCCCAAGGAATATAAGTCAAGACAATGAAGGGACTCAAATGAAACTTTCCCTTTTGAAATTGCAAGCAAGACAAGAAGGACAACTATAAGCACTTTGATTCAAGATTATTTTGAAAGTCCTAGCCAGCAAGATAAACCAAAAGGAAAGGATTATTTGCAGAGGATGTGACTGTACACATCCAAAAGAATTCAGAAGTATATTAGCAGTAGTAAAGAAAGCTTTAAAAGACTACTACTGGTTAAAAAATAAACACACAAATACCAAATTTTATTCTAATATACAACCAAAATAAACAGTGAGAAAATATATTTTTAAAGGATAACATTTACAGTAACATTTCCAATACAAGTATCTAGACATACACCTACCAAAAGATAAAGAAAATGATGAAATTTTATGAAGGATATTTAAAAAAACAAATGAACAGAGAAATATTCAAGGCTCATGAACTGGAAGACATTTAAAATAAAGATATTAATTCTTCCCCAAATTCATTCACAGATCCAATGCAAAGCTATTTTTAAGCAACCTAAAAAGCTGCTGTATTTATATGGAAATACAGAACTTTAGCAATTCACTTTTGAAGAAGGGAAGGTAGGAGGCTTTGCTTTGTCAAATTATCAAGATATGCTATAAAGCTAAAATAATTAAGATAGCATGGTATTGGTATAATTAAGATAAAAAGACCAATGAAACAGAATAGAGAGTCTGAAACAGACCTCACATATATGGAAATGTCCTATATAAAAGAGTATACAACACTGAGTAGTTAGAGAAAAACAAACTTTTTAATAATTGAATCTAAATCATTTAGCTACCAATGTGAAAATAAAAGGAAACTGGATCTCTACCTCAAACTACACACACACATACACAAACAAAATTACAGACTGATTAAAGGCCTAGATATAAAAAGCAAAGCTTCCCAGGTGGTGCTAGTGGGAAGAAGAATCCTCCTGCCAAAGACGCAGACTCAAACCTTGGATTGTAAAGAGAACATGAAAACCCACTGCAGTATTCTTGCCAGGAGATTCCCATGGACAGGCAGGTTACAGTTCATAGAGTCTCAAAGAGTCAGACACAACTGCAGCGACCTAGCATGCATGCACAAACATAAGATTTCACAAGAGATAATACTGTTGTGATCTTGGGTTGGGAACGGAGAAGGCAATGGCACCCCACTCCAGTACTCTTGCCTGGAAAATCCCACGGGCGGAAGAGCCTGGTAGGCTGCAGTCCATAGGGTCACTAAGAGTTGGACATGACTAAGCAACTTCACTTTTCAGTTTTCACTTTCATGCACTGGAGAAGGAAATGGAAACCCACTCCAGTGTTCTTGTCTGGAGAATCCCAGGGACGGGGGAGCCTGGTGGGCTGCCGTCTATGGGGTCGCAGAGTCGGACAAGACTGAAGTGACTTAGCAGTACCAGTGGGTTGGGAAAGACACAAAAGGCACCAAACAGAAAAGATATTTTTAAAACTATGTGAAAATTTAAAATGTATATACCCCAAAGGGGGACTAACATCTAAAATATTCAAGATTATGATCAACAGTTAGTTAGAAAACCTGATGGAAAAATAGAAGAAAGACTAACAGACATTTAACAAGGAGGATATCCAAATGACCAACAGACATCAGAGAAAAAAAGATATTTTTAAAACTATGTGAAAATTTAAAATGTATATACCCCAAAGGGGGACTAACATCTAAAATATTCAAGATTATGATCAACAGTTAGTTAGAAAACCTGATGGAAAAATAGAAGAAAGACTAACAGACATTTAACAAGGAGGATATCCAAATGACCAACAGACATCAGAGAAGGTGACTAAAGCATAAATTAAAACCACAAAATGTCCATATCTACCCACCAAATTAGGCAAAAAATTGGAAACTCTCATAATATGATGAGGTGGCAAGGAGCAACAGGAACTCTCACATAGTCCTGCTTACTAAGAATGGTATAACATTTTGAAAAATAATAGCATTATCTACTAACACTGAACATATATACACACATACACACATGCTATGACCCAGCAATTTTATTCCTAGGTCTAAATCTATCAGAAATGCGTGCACATATCCAAAAGGCATGTACATGAATGTGCTTGGCACCATTGTTTCTTCAGCTGATCTATTTCAATTCCAAAAAATCTGAATAATTACATTAGACATTCTTTTCCTTGCTTTTTAGTTTGATTAGGTCTTTTCCTTTTTTTACCTGTAATGCAGCCTTGGGTCAGCATTTAAGGAAAAAAAAAAAAAAAGATTAAGTATTCATAATAAGCAAAAATAGCATTACTCTCTTTAAGGAAAACAATAACTGACCACTATTTAAAACCTAATTCATTAATCAGATTTAATAATCTACTACTCTTGGACATTTAGTATGACACTGACATACACTAGGGAAAGGTATTAAAAGATGCATAATATTCATTAAATAATTCAGTTTAAACAAATAAACATGCTTCTAAATATCATGACCTCTCATTTTAATTAAAAATGATTGGTCCCAATTCTTAAAAATCTTTCCATAGTAATGTCATTAAAACAAGTTATCCAACCAAAAGTGATTCAACTTTAAACAAAATAAAACATGGAGGCAGTCTTACCTGACTATAACTAGAAGAAATAAACATTATCTGGTAAAAAATCTTTCCCTTTAAAAAAAAATGCTTCTCTGAGTATTAACAACCCATCACCAAAAAAATTTAACTTTTATTACTGATTTCACTTTCACTTTTTTTTTTCTCACTGACATCTTCTATATATATTAAATCTAGTTTACTGGCATTTTAAATTCTAAATAAACCATAACAAAAGTTGATCTGACTGCTCAATACCAAGAGGATAGATTTCTTAAAGCAATACTAGATGACATCATTTTTCTTTGTCTTTCTAGGGAGGTTGTGATGGCAGTCCCCCACTACCAAAATTTATGCAGTCATGTTTCCCACACTTGGGGAAATTGCAGGAGAGGGATGGATAAGGCTCCCCTTGGGAAAACCACCCTCATAATCGTTGTATTGCTCTGCCAGGTAAGTACAGAAGACATCCTTTCACATATTTTTTATACACATTCAATCACTGGTTCTACCCTTTTATTTTCAGATGACTACACATACAAAAAAAGACCACATTGATGACTGTATAAAATACTATTATACTGAGTTACAGGTATATCATATTCAAAGCTTTTAGCACACAGAAATAGAACCTGGTTTCACATTTAAATCTTTTTTTTTCTTCATTTTTAAATACATATTTTTCAGGTATTACTTTACCTAGGCTTAGGTAAGTTAACGAGAAATGCAAGTGAAACTTCAGCATCACTTGAGAGGGTACGTGTTGTCATAGAGTGACTGCAGCTGGAAATCCCTAGTAACACACACACACACACACACACACACAGGTGCTTCAGTGTTGTCCAACTTCTGTTCATCTCCATCTACCCTCCATCAACCACTGCTACCCTCCATACAGACACACACACACACACACACACATTTTACAGGGCTTGGTGATATCTTGCATGCATGCAGGTTAGGTCGCTTCAGTCATGTATGACTCTCTGTGTCTCTGTGGACTGCAGCCTGCCAGGTTCCTCTGCCCATGGAATTCTCCAGGCAAGAATACTGGAGTGGGCTGCCGTGCCCTCCTTCAGGGGAACTTCCTAACCCAGGGATCAAACCACGTCTCTTGTGTCTCCTGCATTGGCAGGTGGGTTCTTTACCACTTGCCCCACCTGGGATGCCCTGGTGATATCCTAACTGAAACTATAAGCAGCATTTTAAACTCTAAGGGCCTTCACAGGTGGCCCGAGGGGTAAAGAACCCACTGGCTAATGCAGGAGACCTAAGAGGCGCAGGTTCGATCCCTGGGTCAAGAAGACACCCTGGAGAAGGAAATGGCAACCCACTCCAGTATTCTAGCATGGAGAATCTCATGGATAGAGGAGCCTGGCAAGCTATATAGTCCATAGAGTTGAAAAGAATTGTACACAACTGAAGTGACTTAGCACGCAAGGGCCACTTTTAAATCAGTTAAGGCCCTAAGGGACTGACGTTTTTATAAACTTGTTCAAGAGCATGGCTCTCAAATATTTTTATATAAAATACATACCTCAACACTGGAAAAATATTTTATGGTTTACAAAAAAAGGAGAAATTCATCTATACAATTTAATTATTAAGGCAATTCAAAGGATGTATTTCAATGTGATACCCTGCTGAAACCAATAACCAAAAAATTGTGTAAAAAGGGAATTAATCTCCTCTAACTTCTCCCCTCAATTACCTTTTGTTGAATGGTGGAATGTTTTTGCTCCATTTCTCTTTTCTCCTTTGCTGCATCTACAACCAGTCGATCCAACTGCAAAAGAAAATAGAGAGTAAATAAGAGAGACTTAAAAGCGGAAAAAGAAAGATACAATTATTTTTCAAAAATCATATTCCAAATAAGTCAGTCAACTTAGGTTTACCTAAAAAGGCACTTTGGCTACAACCATAAAATGAAAGTTCTTTTTCTTCTGGTTTCATATCCTCTTTGAGAATGTCTAAAACTCCGCTAGGGAAAACATTTCTGAGAACAACCACATGTCAAGCAATTTGACAGGTGGACTTGCCTAGGGTACAACAATGATAATGAGTTCACTCCTTGAATTAAGGAGAATGACTCTAGATTTAGTGGCCAGCTGATACGCTCAGCAATTCTAGCAGTTACTATCAAAGACAGAAAGAAGATATACTGGTGATTTTTTTCCCCCAAATAGCAAAATCTAGCAGCTAATTTACTGTGTGCTGGCACTCACAAGTTCAACATACAGACACTTACAATCACTCAGGATGCATGATGCTTTCAAGCTGGCTTCCTAGTATTATAATAAAATCTAAAAGGTAGAAAAAAATAACTCAACAGATAAAAGAGAAAGAAAATAGAATAGAGTGGAGTAGAATAAAACAGGAATGAAGTCATTCCTTAGGTCAAGGTATAAAATCATCAATTTTTCTTTAAAAAAATTTTTAAAACTCATGAAATAATAAAATCCCATTTCATTCTTGTTCCTTCCATCAGAAGAGAAATACCTGATTTCCAGTATTATTACAAAAGTACTCGTTTCTTGAATTCCTCTTTGCTGGAGTAACAAACAATTAGGTTTAAAATATTCCAAAAGACTCATAAAGTTAGAAAATGAACTTATTTTCAGGGGAAGGGATAGTTAGGGGGTTTTGGATGGACATGTACACACTGCTGTATTTAAATATATTTAAAATATAACTAAAATGATTAACCAACAAGAACCTAATATAGAACACATGGAACTCTGCTCAGTGATATGTGGCAGTCTGTATGGGAGGGAGGTTTGAGGAAGAATGGATACGTGCGTTCGTATGGCTGAGTCCCTTCACCGTTCACCTGAAACTATTACAACATTGTTAATCAGCTACACCACAATACAAAATAAAATTTTCTAAAGAAAATAAATAAAATACTCCATTAGGTATGTCTACTATTCTAAACAGTGATATACGTCATTTCATCTTTGAACACCCATCACCTTGAACTGACTAAAGTGTGATAAATGACTATATATGTCAATAACAACAAACTATGGAAAAAGATGCTTTCACTGATATCCTTTAAAAACAAAACTGAAAAAGGCCTTCTTAAAAGACTATGTGATGTTTATTGACTCTCTATCACAAATGGTTTTTTTTTCCCCTACAGGAGACTAATTCTGGCCACAGAATCTTAATTATCACTGAATAAAGAACCAAAAGAAAATATATGGACACAGAACTATCACTACTACAAAATACTTTATTTAGATGGCAACTATACTACTCCACTTTTGACCTAAGGCATATACACCATAGTGACAGGTCACAATGATTTAATGGGTAATGCTGCACTAAGAAACTGTTTGTCCTCGACGGTTTCTTATAGTCAATGAGTGAAATAATCATTATGCCCTGCTTTTACAGTCTTTAATTGAATGACATATAAATGTTTTTCATACATTCAGGCTGAACTGCAGGAGAAGGCACTTCTAAGATTCAACTGATATTTAAAAACTTGCATGCATCCGCCTTCCACACCAGTACTACAATGCCAGTGATGGCAGTAAATGGTCAAACTGGTAGTAAATTTCTCAACTGTATCCCACTCTACTGCCACTGCAGCAGAAAAGAGAAAATTCCTCTCCCTCTGTTGGACATATAAAGAAAAAGATATCTTTCAACACAGTGAAGTGTTGGAGGACAAATGAGTTGGAGAGATGCAAAGGCTGGCAGTCCTGTCTTCTAGGGGATGGATACTGGATTAGGAACAGAACTGGAGCAAAGCAGCATGTGTCTCGTGTTTCTATTAGTATTGCACATATGAGGTTAATAGACTCCTATAACTAACCAGGTGCCCCCAATCCTGTACTTATGTTCTGAATTTTGTCCACGCCTACCACCTCAGATTTCAATACTTTTGCTTTTCAAATTCTCCCATTCCCACTTGTTTTAAATTTGTGCAAATTTAATAAATAGAATAAAACCTTAAATAAAATGTTCCTAAAACCCACACTCCTCTCTAGTTACCAACTTCTCTCTCTCTTTCCTTCACAATACAACTTCTTAAAAAATTCTCCCTGTTCTCCACTTGCCCATATCATATTCATCTATCCATGGTAATTTAGCTTTTACCTCTTAGACCCTCAGCTCTGACAGAAGTAACAAATAACCTTCTTGTTGCTAAATCTAAGAGGCAATTCTCAGTCCTAGGTTTACTCCATCTTCCTTCCAGTCATTGAACTGATAACAACTCACATTTTTTTGAGACACTCTTTGTCTTTTGCTACCATGGTCTCCTGGTTTCCCACCTCTCTCCATGAGTGTCCTCGTGGAGCCCTCTTATCTAGCCATTTCTTAAAAGTAGGTCATTCTGAGGGATCTGCCCCAAGTCAAATTCTCTTTTATTCCACACTTGCAGATCTTGACCTTCAGTTCAGTTCAGTCACTCAGTCATGTCTGACTCTTTGCGACCCCATGAATCGCAGCAGGCCAGGCCTCCCTGTTCATTACCATCTCTTGGAGTTCACTCAGACTCATGTCCATCGAGTCCGTGATGCCATCCAGCCATCTCATCCTCTGTCGTCCCCTTCTCCTCCTGCTCCCAATCCCTCCCAGCATCAGAGTCTTTTCCAAGGAGTCAACTCTTCACATGAGGTGGGCAAAGTACTGGAGTTTCAGCTTTAGCATCCTTCCTTCCAAAGAAATCCCAGGGCTGACCTCCTTCAGAATGGACTGGCTGGATCTCCTTGCAGTCCAAGGGACTCTCAAGAGTCTTCTCCAACACCACAGTTCAAAGGCATCAATTCTTCGGCGCTCAGCTTCCTTCACAGTTCAACTCTCACATCCATACATGACCACTGGAAAAACCATAGCCTTGACTAGACACCTTAGTCGGCAAAGTAATGTCTCTGCTTTTGAATATGCTATATCTAGGTTGGTCATAACTTTTCTTCCAAGGAGTAAGCGTCTTTTAATTTCATGGCTGCAGTCACCATCTGCAGTGATTTTGGAGCCCAAAAAATAAAGTCTGACACTGTTTCCACTGTTTTTGAAATATCTGTTAACTCCTTGCTTCAATTCTCACACTCCTGTGACTGCAATTAGCAATTATATACTACTGACTCTTTTAATGTTTCTCTCGAATTCTAGATATACCCACTTAGATGTCCTATTCCCAAACTCAATACATTTAAACTTCTCATGTCCCTCCACTCTTGAATTAACTATATATTCCTCAAGTCTATCTATTTATCTCCACCCCTACTGCCATGACCCTAGTTCCAGATACCACAAACTGACACATCCAACCAGGCCAAACACTATAGGCACTAGAGTTTATATGCTTCTCAGGGACGTGCAAAATTACCTGAGACCTGGGAGAGTAAAAAGTACAAAACTGAAGTTAATAAATGTCAAAATATACAGTTATTGACACCAGTCAACTACAATCCAATGCATTTTTTGATATTACACTTAATGTAAGATGAGGGTAAAATCTAATGTACCCAGAGGAGTGCCACCAGTCCCCTGGCGGCTCAGCTGGTAAAGAATCCGCCCACAGTTCTAGAGACCCAGGTTCAATCCCTGGGTCAGAAAGATCCCCTCAAGAAGGGAATGCAACCCACTCCAGTGGGTTCTTACCTGGAAAATTTCATGGACTTTCAAGTAGTAGTTGAGGAGCCTGGGGCCTGGCAGGCTACTGTCCATGGGTCGCAGAGTCAGACACAACTGAGCAACCAACACACAACACCAAGGGCCTAGGAAGGTCCTGTCTTCTTCCCAAATCTGGGCTGGATATACCACTTATATTTTGCAGTAACATGTGGTGGAAACAGCTATCTGTCTCCCATATCCATTCTCTCTTTCTTTCTTAACAACAAAATCCCCAAATTCTAGTAGGTTAACATGGTTACCAGCATTAACACTATTTCCTAGCTTTCCTTAAAGCTAGTGGGACAATGGAACATATGCAGAAGTGGCATATACAATCCCTGGGAACTACGCTGAAAGAGAGGGAACAAATCTCTCTTTTCCTCTCCACCCTACTGGCTACAATTTGGATATGTGGCTAAAGCCTGATAAACCACTCTGAACCATTAGGCAGAATTCAAAGACATAAGCCTGGGTCCCTACAGATTAAGTGACCGCTACACTAGACCTTTGATTTTACATAAAAGCAATAAAATTGTGTCCTGTTTAAAGCTCCTGCTGTTTGTGGTTTTCTATCACATGCAAACAAAATTTAAGCTCAATTTATAAACCCAGATAGGGCACTTAGCACAGAGATTAATAGTGTGGTAACTTGTTATTTTCTTCCAGTAGATTAAGCTCTGTAGAGGCAAGGAAGAGCAATTCTATAATTCATGACATATACCTTATACACCACCTTTCCCCCACAACAGCCCAACACACACCAACACACACACATGTATGCACTGTATTTATTTTTGGTCAATGAATGCAATTATCATTCTGCTCTTACTTCTCCCCCATTTCTCTAAACTCTATTTTTCATCCTTAATCCCTTTCCTCAAAATGTAATCTGAACCATTTTGGGAAAGCAAACCAACTGAAACTTGATAGAAATCCAGAAAACTCACCGGTCAACAAAAAAGAATGTCTGGAAACATATTTAACATGAAATTCTTACTGTTGCTATTGTTACTTGCTCAGCCATGTCCAAATCTTTTGCAACCCCATGGACTGGAGCCCATCAGGCTCTTCTCTCTATGGGATTTCACAGGCAAGAATACAGCAGTGGGTGGCCATTTCCTTCTCCAGGGGAGCTTCCCAACCCAGGGATCGAACCTGTGTCTCCTGCATTGGCAGGTGGACTTTTACCACTGAGCTATCAGGGAAGCCTGAAGTTCTGATCAGATAATCAAAAATAATTTGGACATAACAAAATTTCTATATAATACCCTTATATATAATTCATGCATGTCTACATGTGTATAAAATGAAAAAGTTACCTAGAGTTCTTTAATCTTAAAATTCTGAACTTTATTATTATTTAGGGACTTCCCTGGTGGTCCAGTGGCTGGGACTCCATGCTCCCAATGCAGAGGGCCAGATCTGATCCCTGGTAGGGAAGTAGATCCCATAGGCCTGCCACAACTAAAACCCAGGGCAGTACTTTAAAAATAAAATTTTATTATTTAAAATAGCAAAATGCAAATACTTTTGAAAATAAAAAAAAAGTTATAATTAAAATAAAATACCAATTAGGACAGTAACTCAATAATCCAAATGTAAGAAACAAAAAAATAAATCCAGCTATGTATTCTATAAAACAAATACTTTGTTTAAAAACTCTTCTTCTCAGTACCCTTATATAACTATCTACAAGATATTCTTTAACTTTAATCTCACTTTTGGTTACACACTGGACTCACATAAATCTGCTATAAAAACACCAAAGTTCTACACTAAATAAACTAAATGTCAAATTTCCCAATTTGCTTAATCTCTTTAAAAATACAGGTACTAGAACAAAGACAACAAAACAACTCAAACTACATCAAACTAAAAAGTTTCTGAACAGTAAATGAAACCATCATCAAAATGAAAATGCAACCTACCAAACGGCAGAAGATATTTACAAATCATATATTTCATGAGGTTAATATCTAAAATATATAAAGAACTCAAGACAACACAACAGCAAAAAAAAATCCCAATTAAAAAATGAGGAGAGGACCTAAATAAGACATTTTCCCATGGAAAACACACAGATGGCAAACAAGGGACCAAAAGTCACTAACCACGAAGGACTTCCAAATTAAAACCACAATGAGATATCCCCTCCATCTGTTAGAATGGCTGTCATCAAAGACGAGATTGTTAAGGATGTGGAGCAAAGGGAACCCTTGAGTACTGATGATGAGAATGAAACTGGTGCAGCCACTATTAAGAACAGTACGGAGGTTCCTCAAAAAAATAAAAATAGAACTACAGTATGATCCAACAATTCCACTCATGGGCATTTATCTGAAGGAAATGAAGACACTAACTCAAAAAGGTATCTGCATACCCACATTCACTGAAACATTACTTAGCCAAGATATGAAAGTAACCACAGTGTCCATCAATAGACGAATTCAAAAATGTAGTATAAATATACAGTGCAGTATTATTCACCCATAAAAAAAAGGGAAGGCTGCCTTTTGCAACATGGATGGATCCTGAGGGCATTACACTAAGTTAAATAAGTCAGACAGAGAAAGACAACTACTGTGTGATTGCAATGAACTGATAAGTGGAATTTAAAAAAAAACAGAACTCATAGAAAGAACAGATTGGAGGTTGCTAGCGGTGGGTTTTGGGGGTAGGCAAAATGGGAGATGAAGGTCAAAAGGTACAAAACTTCCAGCTGCAAAATAAACAACTCCTGGGGATGTCAAAGACAACATGGTATCTATAGTTAAAAATACTGTATTATATATGTGAAAGTTGCTAAGAGAGTAGATCTTAAAAGTTCTCATCAGAAAAAAAAAAGTATAACTATGTAAGGTAGATGTTAACTAAGTTTATATAGTGATGATCATTGTGCAGTATATACATACTAACATATTAAAATATTACACTATATACCTGAAATGAAAATGCAAAATATAAACACTTTAAAAAAACACAGATATTGGCATATAATACAAAAACAAGAAGTACAGTATATTACCTGTGCACCAAGATCCTTCATATAGGGCCCAAGTTCACTAAATAGATCATATCCTTGATGGAAGAAAGCCAAATGGGCATACATAAAGGATAACATCTAAAGGAGGAAAAAGTGATCATCATTTTTTAATCAATTCTTAAATAAATATTCTGAAACTTAAATTCTGATCCTATGTATTGTTAAAAAATTATTTCCCCAGAGTGAAAAATAACAAACAACTTAAAATTAAGCTGAATCATTTTTCTTAAACGGTTGCAATAATTCAAAAAATCAAGTTTTCAATAGCATCACCATCTTTCCAGGTACATTATAAAATGTCTATGTATCTTTCAACAAAACTCACTGGCAAAATCTTAAATTACAAATAAAACATCAAAAGATTAGAAGGTAATATAAGAGCTCTCAAAACAATCACAAACACTTTACAACCTGTAGATCACTAAACATAATATGAAATAGAGGGATGCTCATTTTTTCTCAAAAATACCAAAATAAAATGAGGCAACAAGCTTTGCCAATATGGAGATTTTGTTATATTTATTCCAAAAATTCAAAACTGTCATTAATGGGTTAAGATATTTTCTGTTTTCCTATATGTTAACCATTAATGAGAGGGGAAAAAACCACTCATTTTTATTAGTTTTC
>SJYC01010392.1:0-29737 GCA_006408675.1 Madoqua kirkii | reverse complement strand
TCTCTGCTTTTGAATATGCTATCTAGGTTGGTCATAACTTTCCTTTCTTTTAATTTCATAGCTGCAATCACCATCTGCAGTGATTTCGGAGCCGAAAAAAATGAAGTAAGCCACTGCTTCCACTGTTTCTCCATCTATTTCCCATGAAGTGATGGGACCAGATGCCATGATCTTTGTTTTCTGAATGTTGAGCTTTAAGCCAACTTTTTCACTCTCCACTTTCACTTTTATCAAGAGGCTCTTTAGTTCCTCTTCACTTTCTGCCATAAGAGTGGTGTCATCTGCATAGCTGAGGTTACTGATATTTCTCCTGGCAATCTTGATACCAGCTTGTGCTTCCTCCAGTCCAGCATTTCTCATGATGTACCCTGCATATAAGTTAAATAAACAGGGTGACAATATACTGCCTTGACATACTTCTTTTCCTATTTGGAACCAGTCTGTTGTTCCCTATCCAGTTCTAACTGTTGCTTCCTGACCTGCATACAGGTTTCTTAAGAGGCAGGTCAGGTGGTCTGGTATTCTCATGTCTTTCAGAATTTTCCACAGTTTATTGTGATCCACACAGTCAAAGGCTTTGGCATAATCAACAAAGCATAAATTGATGTTTTTCTGGAGCTTCTTGCTTTTTCAATGATCCACAGATGTTGGCAATTTGATCTCTGGTTCCTCTGCCTTTTCTAAAACCAGCTTGAGCATGTGGAATTTCATGGTTCACGTATTGCTGCAGCCTGGCTTGGAGAATTTTAAGCATTACTTTACTAGCATGTGAAATGAGTGCAATTGTGCAGTAGTTTGAGAATTTGGGGCATTTCCTTTCTTTGATGTTGGAATGAAAACTGACCTTTTCCAGTCCTGTGGCCACTGCTGAGTTTTCCAAATTTGTTGGCATATTGAATGCAACAGTTTCACAGCATCATCTTTCAGGATTTGAAATTGCTCAACTGGAACTCTATCACCTCCACTAGCTTTGTTCACAGTGATGCTTCCTAAGGCCCACTTAACTTCACATTCCAGGATGTCTGGTTCTAGATGAGTGATCATACCATCATGATTATCTGGGTCATGAAGATCTTTTTTGTACAATTCTTCTCTGTATTCTTGCCACCTCTTCTTAATATCTTCTGCTTCTGTTAGGACCATACCATTTCTGTCTTTATCGAGCCCATCTTTGCATGAAATGTTCCCTTGGTATCTCTAGTTTTCTTGAGGTGATCTCTAGTCTTTCCAACTCTATTGTTTTCCTCTATTTCTTTGCACTGATTGCTAACTCTGCATTCAAATGGATATACCTTTCCTTTTCTCCTTTGTTTTTTGTTTCCCTTCTTTTCCCAGCTATTTGTAAGGCCCTCTGAGATAGCCATTTTGCTTTTTTGCATTTCTTTTTTCTTGGTGATGGTCTTGATTCCTGTCTCCTGTAGAATGTCATGAACCTCCATCCATAGTTCATCAGGCACTCTATCAGATCTAGTTCCTTAACATAAGGCATTTGATTAAGGTCACACATGGATGGTCTAGTGGTTTTCTCCACTTTCTTCAATTTCAGTCTGTATTTAGCAATAAGGAGTTCATGATCTGAGCCACAGTCAGCTCCCGGTCTTGATTAAGGTAAAAGAAACCCAAGTAAGATGGTAGGCACTGAGAGATGGCATCAGTAATGTCATGAACCTCCATCCATAGTTCATCAGGCACTCTATCAGATCTAGTTCCTTAACATAAGGCATTTGATTAAGGTCACACATGGATGGTCTAGTGGTTTTCTCCACTTTCTTCAATTTCAGTCTGTATTTAGCAATAAGGAGTTCATGATCTGAGCCACAGTCAGCTCCCGGTCTTGATTAAGGTAAAAGAAACCCAAGTAAGATGGTAGGCACTGAGAGATGGCATCAGAGGGCAGACAGACTGAAACCACAATCACAGACAACTGCCCAGTCTGATCACATGGACCACAGCCTTGTCTAACTCAATGAAACTAAGCCATGCCATGTGGGGCCACCCTAGACGGCCATGTCATGGTGGAGAGGTCTGACAGAATGTGGTCCACTGGAGAAGGGAATGGCAAACGACTTCAGTATTCTTGCCTTGAGAACCCCATGCTGCTGCTAAATCGCTTCAGTCGTGTCCGACTCTGTGAGACCCCATAGATGGCAGCCCACCAGGCTCCCCCATCCCTTGGATTCTCTATGCAAGAATACTGAAGTGGGTTGTCATTTCCTTCTCCAATGCATGAAAGTGAAAAGTTAAAGTGAAGTTGCTCAGTCATTTCTGACTCTTCGCGACCCCATGGACTGCAGCCTACCAGGCTCCTCCGTCCGTGGGATATGCCGGGCAAGAGTACTGGAGTGGAGTGCCAATGAACAATATGAAAAGGCAAAAAGGTAGGATACTGAAAGATGAACTCACCAGGTTGGTAGGTGCCCAGTATGGTACTGGAGATCAGTGCAGAAATAACACCAGAAAGATTGAAGGGATGGAGCCAAAGCAAAAATAACACATAGTTGTGGATGGGACTGGTGATAGAAGCAAGGTTCAATGCCATGAAGAGCAATATTGCATAGGAACCAGGAATCAAGGCAAATTGGAAGTGGTCAAACAGGAGATGACAAGAGTGAACATCGACATTCTAGGAATCAGCAAACTAAAATGGACTGGAATGGGTGAATTTAACTCACATGAGTTAAATTTATTGTATCTACTACTGTGGACAGGAATCCCTTAGAAGAAATGGAGTAGCCATCATAGTCAACAAGAGAGTCCAAAATGCAGTACTTGGATGCAATCTCAAAATTGACAGAATGATCTCTGTTCGTTTCCATGGCAAACCATTCAGTATTTTAGTAATCCAAATCAGGGTTACCCAACCCTGAAGAAGCTGAAGTTGAACAGCTCTGTGAAGGCCTGCAAGACCTTCTAGAACTAACACCCCAAAAATATGTCCTTTTCATTATAGGGGACTGGAATGCAAAAGTAGGAAGTCAAGAAACACCTGGAGTAACAGGCAAATTTGGCACTGGAGTACAGAATGAAGCAGGGCAAAGGCTACCAAGAGTTCTCCCAAGAGAATGCACTGGTCATAACAAACATCCTATTCCAACAACACAAGAGAAGACTCTTCACATGGGCATCACCAGATGGTTGACAGCGAAATCAGTTAAAACAATAATGGGAATCAATACCACCTGGAATAAGTTCCAAGAAGGAAATAAAATTGATGGTGCCCCAAAAAATGCCTAGTGAGACCTGCTTTAGAAACAATAGACAAGGAAAGATTCAGCTACCAAAACCAGGCAACCTCTCCTGAAAAAAAGAACAGAAAGTGCATGGTGCTAAGGACAGACAGATGTGCTGTCCTTTCGGAAAGGCCTTCAGTGATGCTGAAATTGGCATTAAAAAGACAAGTGTATGAGGGGTTTGAATTTGTGGGCAAAAATTGGATCATAATGGTCAATGTATTTGGTCTTCGCTATTCTACAAGCATATCATAGACTAGATCTGTAATACATCTAAATATAGAAGCTGCTTAGACTGCAATTCCTCCTGTCGCTTCTTATGCTTATTTATATATGTATATATATGTAAAGACAGCAGTTAATACCCACCAGTCTGATTACAAATGAGTACATTTTCTAACTCAATCATTTATAAAGCATATTATAAACAGATTTTTTTAAACTTTGGGTAAAACTGAATGCATTCAATGCAGTGCCGCACACAGAAATGTTGATGGAGAATGTGAAATTCAGACTTATTGGAGGAAATTTATACCCGATATCAATCATGCTGCTTGTATTTTATCTTCTTTTAATGAAAATAAGTGAAATAGGAACCCATGGAAATGGAAAATAAGTCTGAATATCACTTCAATAAATTACTCTGTTAATTGTTTACACCATTAACATCTCATATTAAGTCATGTAGATTTAAAATGTATGAATTATCAATTTTTAATCTGTAGGCCATTTTTTACCACTTACCATCTCCTTGGATGCCTCTGCCTGGTATATTTTAACTGAATTATGAACCTGCCTGAAGCTGAGTAAACCTGGCCAAAATGTGCTTTCCACTAGTATTATGTGTTAATTTTGGATGTAGAGCAAAATGATTCAGTTGAACACATTTTTTCATATTCTTTCCCATCGAGGTTTATCACAGGATATTGAATATAGTTCCGTGTGCTATACAATAGGACTTTGTTGTCTATCCACTGTAAATGTGATGGTTTGCATCTAGGCCATTCTTCTCCTTTCCCCCGCCCCCTTGGCAACCACAAGTTTGATCCCTATGTGTGTAAGTCTGTTTCTGTTTCACAGATAGGTTCATTTGTGCCATATTTAGATCCCACATATGAGTGATATATGGTATCTGTCTTTCTCTTTCTCACTTCAGTTAGTATGATAATCTCTACTTGCATCCATGTTGCTGTAAATGGTATATTTTGCTTTTCTTTATAGCTGAATAGTATTCCACCGAATTAATATATATTGTATACATACCACACCTTTTTAAACTAAATAAACATTTATTGACTGCATAATATAACCTTAATGCAACTCTATATTTCTTTATGAAATCAGGAAATTAGATTATCTCAGCACATGTATCATATTTCCTTTTAAAACAGTCTACTTTTTTTTTTTTTTTTTGCTTTAGAAAACCCATGTATTTAGAGATTAAATGTCCACTTTTAAATGATAGGTGTCTGGTGGTGGTGGTGCTTTAGTCACTAAGTCATTTCTGACTCTTGCAACCCCATGGACTACAGCCCACCAGGCTCCTCTGTCCATGGGATTTCCCAGGCAAGAATACTGGAGTAAGTTGCCATTTCCATCTCTAGGGGGTCTTCCTGAACCATGAATATCAGACCAGTGTCTCCTGCATTGCGGGCTGTTTCTTTACCACTGAGACCCTTGGGGATTCCCTGATAGATGTATCTAAGAAGCCAGGGGAAGGAAAATTAGAAAAAATAAATACCACATCTTCTTTATCCATTCACCCACTAATGGACATCTAGGTTGTTTCCATGTTTGGGCCACTGTGAAAAGTGTTGCTATGAACATTGGGGTTCATGTATATTTTGAATTTTAGTTTTTTCTGGATATATGCCCAGGAGTGGGATCAATGGATCGTATGGTAATTCTATTTTCAGTTTTCTGAGGAATCTTTGTATGTTTTCTATGGTGTCTGCCCACACTTGTATTCCCACCAACAGTGTAGGAGTGTTCCCTTTTCTCCATATCCTCTCCAGAATTCATTATTGTAGGCTTTTCAGTGATGGCCATTCTGACCAGTGTCAGGTGGTACCTCATTGTAGTTTTGATTTGTATTTCTCTAACAGTTAGTGATGTTGAGCATTTTTTCATGTGCCTTTTAGTCATCTGTACGTCTTCTTTGGATAAATGTCTATATAGGTTTTCTGCCTTTTTTTTTTTTGATTGAGGTGTTAGAGTTTTGCTATTGAGTTATATGAGCTATTCATGTTTTGGAAATTAAGCACTTATTGATTACACTGTGTTTGCAAGTATTTTCTCCTAGTCCATAGGTTGTCTTTGCATTTTGTTTATAGCTTCTTTTGCTGTGCAAAAGCTTGTAAATTTGATTAGGTCCATGTGCATATTTTTGCCTTTATTTCTATTGCCTTGGTAGACTGACCTAAGAAAACACTGGTACACTTTATGTCAGAGAATATTTTGCCTATGCTCTCTTCTATGAGTTTTATGGTGGCATATTTTATACTAAGTCTTTAACCCTTCTGAGTTTATTTTTGTGTGTGGTGTGAAGGTGTGTTCTAATTTCATTGATTTACCTATGGCTGTCGAACTCTCCCAATACCACCTGCTGAAGAGACTGTCTTTTCCCCATAGTATATTCTTGCTTCCTTTGTTGAAGTTAATTGGCTGCATGTGTGTGGGTTTATTTCTGGGCTCTCTATTCTGTTCCATTGAGCCATATGTCTGTTTTGGTGCCAACATGCTGTTTTGGTTACTATAGCTTTGTAGTGTCATCTGAAGTCTTAGGAAGGTTATGCCTCCTGATTTGTTAAAAGATGCATATTTTTTAGTGAACAAGAATTAGAGAAACATTTTGGTTACAGAATTAAAAAGCCTGCACACATGTATAGATAGAGTAAAATTTAGATAAAAGCTAGGTGGAGAGAGTAAAAATTAGCTGCTAAAATTGTCCTTGGGGTCTGGAAGTGAAAAACCATTTTTTAAGTAAGTTAGCATAGATGTAATTACTAGGGAAGACTTGGAAAATCATAAAAAATAGCCTCAGCTCTTTTATACCTCAGAATTGAAGGAATAGAGATCTAAGAAACAAATCTGCCTTGCAGAAATAATTCTTTACCTATGCTAAAAATGGAGAATACAGTAACCTGGATGGCACAAGGGCACTTTATCTAGAAAGTGGAGTCAATGTTCCAGAGGAAGTGGCCCTGGATTAGCACCTTTGAAGAAAAAAGAACATGCCTCCCTTCCTCTTTAGAAGATACTCCTAGGTTGTACTTTGAAGGACTGAGCAATCATCCATCCATGGATCTCATGGAGAGCGAACAGATTTGCCTCGAGTCTTGAGGTAACTGAATATGTGACATGAAGAATTTAAAATAACATTATTTAAATTTTGAATCTTCACATATTTTACTGTATCTGCTATTCCAAAACGTCATTCCCTTCTCCACAACCATGACTGATGTAATGTTTCTCACAATGCACATCAAGCACAGCAACACTGGGACTAGATAAGTTCACCCAGCTGACATAAAATGGATTCAAAGCATCCCTATATCCAAAAAGGGCCTTAAAAACTGAGCCCCTCTGTTCTTTTGCCTCAAAGATCAGAGACTGAGTTTAGGGTCATACTCTTGTATGAGAAGCTCTGAGCCCTAAGCCTTGTCTACTGCACACTGGTGCAAAATCTTGGACAAGTTATTTAACTTCTCTGTTAATTGATTTTGATATATCCAAACAAAAATAGTAACCCACAAATAAGGTTGATGAGACATATATGTATAAGTGCTATATAATGCCATTGAGTATAGAAGAACTAATGTAATTAACATGCTGTTAATATTATTTTAATATGCCAAAGAAATTCTTGATTTTCCAAGGGCTGCCAACCACTATAGTATTAAAATATATATATATTCTCTTATGTAACAGTTATATTTGGGGTCAAGTAATCCAACAGGTCTGATACTTGAACTTTTATGTTCAAGCTCTATTACATGTAGCATAGCATTCTTCATTACCAATGTATGCAAGCTTAAAAGTATACTACATCCTTTATATCTCTTGTCTTATTGATTACATCTGTAAACAGAAAAGCTAAATTATTACTTGGTTCAGAATAGCTTATTTGTTTGCTGCCTTTTTGTTAATACTCCAGTTACACACAGATTTTGCATGACACCAGAGCAAAGCATCTGCCTGCAATGCAGGAGACCTGGGTTTAATCCCTGGGTTGGGAAGATCCCCTGGAGAAGGAAATGGCAACCTACTCCAGTATTCTTGCCTGGAGAATCCCATGGACGGAGGTGCCTGATGGGCTACAGTCCACCGGGTTGCAAAGAGTCAGACACGACTGAGAGACTTCACTCACTCACTCACTCTTGCTATTTAGAAGTGCTTAAGCACTCTTTCCTCCCATCACCAAACCCAAGCATAGCTGCCATTTTTGAGAGTCAACCAGAAGTGTGTGATGAGCTTGTAACAAACAGGGTTTAAAGAGGTAGAATCAATAAGTATACTCAGCATTACTGCACTGTATAACCCAAAGGAATGGCAAAAGGACACCTGGCCAGGTATTAATGGCTGATATCTTATGGGGCATAACAGTGATTTTCCAACAGTTGGCTACATGGGTTTGGAGGCTATTCTTTGGGAAACATATCACCTCCATCTACAGAAATTATAATTACTGTATAGTGCAAGCTGAAATTGTTGGAGCCAGCTTTATTGGTGTATCATTTGTTTTATTTTTCCTCTGAGAGTCTGGAAAATAATTATTGTATAACTGTGTATACACAAACACACAAAGAATAGAGAATTACAACCATTTTCAGATATACTTTCACCCTTGTCAATACATCTCACCATCATTAATAGTTTTCCATTTCTAGGGCCAGAACACATTTTTTATACTGAGTTTAAATTCTATGCATTTTTTTGCTCTTGAAATGGATGGGGGGTTTTTTGTTGGCATGTATGAGAGCACACGTGTCCTCTTTAATAAGAATGGAAGCAAGAGGGTTTGCTAAAGCACGTTTTTTCAAAATTGAACACAGTTTTAACAATTCACAAAATTGCTGTTACCGGATTTATGGCTTAACTTCACTGAGGTAAATAAGCGCTTTTATTCTACTTTAATCGGGAAAACATTTGCTAAGCTGGTCTCACACCTCTATGGACATTATCTGCCTCATCTCCCTGTAGCATCTAGGTTATAGTAAAATTTCTCTTTCCTAACATTTAATGCTATATAAAATGATGCTGTTATTGTTTGCCTGTCACTAAGTAATAATTTTAGAGAAAGCTAAAGTCAAGATACTTATAAAATACACTTGAATAATTTCTTTAGGGGCGGAGAAGTAAAGGTTACTGTATATTCTGTTATTTTTGCTGCTGCTTTTCTAGCATTTAATTTCTGTTCCCAACCAGGTCAACAATTAGTATCAGCCTCTCAATGTCACAGGAAAAAAAAAAACTATATGTATATATATATGTATACACTAGCCTCTCCCTGTTGAGAATTTTATTTTCTTTTTATACTTAAAAGATCCGATCTTCTGGGTATATGTGAAATGATGATTCTAATCCTCACCTAATTTCTACTGTTATGAGGAAAATCTGGGTAAGTCACAAGTTTTACATTTCTCTTTTATGAAATGATTTTAGCCAATCTTTTGCCTTAGTTGTATAGTTATATATCTTGAACGCTAACAGATTTGTGAAATATGTAATACATACACAGTTGTATTATAGATGTATATATAGCTCTACATATAGAAGCAAATTTGTTAACATACATGAATTATTCAAACAGTTTCACCTAATGTTATTACTAGCATTCTTTTAAAAATACTTTTCCATTTGGGAAATGTTTACAGAATTTTCAGAAAAGATAAACCCATAATTTTAACTGGCTAACCAATATTATCATTTTAGGTTTAAAACTCAGATCTCAATATGTCTCTATAATAAATTTGTTCTGCTCCACCCTCACCCACATTTCCTAGAATTTGAGATCAGTTTCAGTTTCTGAAGCCTCTCGAATTTATCTGTGAGACTATGTAGGAAGTTTCACAAATATTCCCAAACTTAGAACTCGGGTCACCAGGAGGGAGCCCACAGAATCAGTAGTTCTGGAGAAATTCCCTAGTGGTCTAGTGGTTAAGACTGTGCCCTTTCATTTCTGAGGACCCAGGTTCAGTCCCCAGTCTGGGAACTAAGATCCTGCAAGCCTCACCATGTGGCTTATTATTTTTATAAAAATGATATATATACATATATATACACACACATATGTTAATCTCAATCTCCAAATTTATCTCCCCCCACCCACCTCCATTGTCCCCTTTGGTAACCATAAGTTTGTTGTCTATGTTTAAGAGTCTATTTCTGTTTTATAAATAAGTTCATTTGTATCATTTTTTAGAGTACATAGGTGAGTGTGCTAAATCACTTCATCCATGTCCAGCTCTTTGCAACCCTATGGACTGTAGCCCTCCAGGCTCCTCTAGCCAGGGGATTCTCCAGGTGGGAATACTCAGTAGGTTGCCATTTTCACCTCCAGGGGATCTTCCCAGGGATCTCCAGGGATCAAACTCACATCTCTTACATCTCTTGTATTGGCAAGCCAGTTCCTTACCACTAATGCCACCTGGGAAGCTCCCATATATGAGCTATATCATATCAGTTTTGCCTTTCTCTGTCAGACTTATTTAACTTTGTTTGAATCTCCAGGTACATCTGTGTTGCTGCAAATGCAAATGGCATTATTTCATTCTTTTTTATAGCTGAGTAGTTTTCTATTGCACACACACACACACACACACACACACACACCATCTCCTTTCCCATTCTTTTGTTGATGGGCATTTAGCTCGCTTCCATGTCTTGTCTATTGTGAATGGTGCTGCTGTGAACACTGGAGTGCATGTATCTTTTCAATTAAGAGTTTTCTCTGGATTCAGAATTATATACAAAATAATAATAAGTCATTTATTGAGTAGCAGAATTACCACATGTGTTACTAGAAATTTTTAACATATTACCTAATTGTTTCTGAAAATAATTCAGTGATGCAAGCATTATCATCTTCTTTTCAAAAGTAACAAAGAAACCAAGAAATAGCAATGATTGGTGAATTACAACTAAGGTACAGTTCTCACCTCAGTGTTAAAATATCCTATGATTTAGCACCAAGATGGATAAACATTTCTCAGGCAGGGCTACTCGAAAATCCAAAATTTATTATCACTCTGTAATAATTTACTCCCATTGATGATGATGAAAATATCCTTTTATTGTACCTTCTTTTATACTTTGTATGCAACATATATCATTTAATTACATGCAGCTCTATTCTCTGTTTTTCTGTACCAAATAAGTGTGTCACATTTGGTATCAAATAAACTGCCATATATAAACATATTTATATACTATTACATAAATAATACCATTTATATATGGAAGTTATATATATATATAATATGTATAATTCTTACCTCACCAAATAGACTTTAACTTCACTGTGGGCAGACTGTTAGCTGTGCAGGGAACTCTATAACATCTAGGGCAATGCAGAGTATGCAGGCATTTCCTGAATACCCATGGTCTTATAAGTTTATTTTTTAAGAGTGTTACCAGAGCTATATAATAGTATGACCAACACCTCAGTCTTTTAAAATGAAGGATTTAGTAACTTGAAGTATATTTACTTCATCAATTTCTCTGTCCTTCAGTGGTTAGACCTTTTTCTGCTTAAAGTTTATGCAAGACTGATGGTAATATTTTTAACATGCATTAGCTTACCAGACAGACTTCACAAGGATCAGAGAATTATTGATCTAGAAATATTTTTTCTTCCTACTGCCTCAACACACCTCTCTAGCCAAGTGCCAGCTTACACAGAATATGTAAATAAACTTCATATAAACATGAAGAAAAAATACTGTACTTCTTAGCATCATTAAAAAGAACAAAAACTACTACTTTACAGCTGGAAAATATCAATACATATTGAAGGGCAATATATCACTAATAATTTTTAATGTTGGATCAGCTAAACAGAAATAATACTTTTAATGAGTATTAAACCCTTGTTAATGCATGCTCATGATATAATATAGATAGTAGTAAAACATGTTCTTTTAGCTGGGAACTATCAGGCATATTTTTCTCAATTTAAAGAAAATACTCAATTAACAAATAATGCTATTGGAGACAAATGCCAACTTCAAAAAAATGATTACAATATGAAGCAATGTGAGTGAGAATAACTTTCATTTTTGTATGGCTCTGAAATTTCAAAGATTTTCTGATCATGAAGAGGCCCTTTAAGACACTGCTGCCTTTTTTAGAATGGTAAATGCCTGGACATGACCCGAAATAGTCCACATACCTGTAAACTGAGAACAAGATTCATCATACGCTAGGAATGCAGAAAAATGAAGTGCAGGGCAGGAAAACACATATGGCATTTCACATGGCAATAATGAGGCTACGTTGCTTTTCGTATCCAAACTGCAGATAAAAACCCAAAGCTTATGAAATCAAAAGGCCTAAAACAATAATAAAAGCAACCGAGGATTTCTCAGGCTTCTCGCAATTCTGATATACTGAATCGGTTCAGATGGGTAATAGGAATATTTAATTTGTTGATCTTTGAGTTATATTTCACTTCTCTGCAGCTAAAATTCTAAATATAGAAGAGGAAAGGAAAGAAAACTAAATTTTAATTCAACAGACAGGATGCACATTTAAAGAGCTCACTGAAGTGATAAGCATAACTTTATAGATTATTCATCTGCAAAAATAAGGTATTTATGAATAAATCTATACAAGTATACACATAGCTCAGCCTTTTTCTCTTTGTCTTCCTCTCTTTCTAATTAGCTGTATGAAGAGTCTTAGGACTATCTGATCTATAGTTTTCAGGCAAACAGATCCAAGTCCAAAGCCTTATTGCCTCAACATCGAAAAGTCTATTTCAGTTGCTCACATATTTTTCCCTAATGTCTGTTTTGAGGGCTAGATTATAGACTGAAATACAAGCTTACTCTGTCTTCCTACAAAAAGACATTTACAAAATTTAACTGAACCTGACAGTAATTTACCATATCTTCATGGATGTAATTAAATATGTAAGAAAGAAAAATATCTTCCTGAAGATTTAACAGCTTATTTCACTTTTTAAAGGAATTTTTAAAAATATTGATAATTTAGTCTAAAAGTGTGCTGGAAATATTTTGTTCTATTTAATGACAGGGTATTACCTATATATCCTTCCCCCTACTTTATTAATACCATGTAATTTAAAGCAGAAATTACATGAAATATCCAAAGATTCACTCAAATCTTAGCCTGTTATCTTTATGTTATAAATTATAAATTTTTTATAAAAGCAACATAATAATCTTAGTTTTGATCATTACTCAGTATAGAATTACATAACTTTTCTGCAGATAAGGAAGGAAACATTTATTCTCCAACGATTAATAAAGAAAAAAATTTATTCTAGTATAAATTTGAATAAACCCCTACAATTCTTTTTCTCAAACATCTGCTAACTATGACTTTTGAATTCTACTCTGTAATTTTTTCTCAAATTAACTGCCTCCCTACATTTCTTGGGCTTCCAGCGGGAGCTAGTGATAAAGAACCCACCTGCCAGTGCCAGAGACACAAGAGACTCAGGTTCGATCCCTGGGTTGGAAGGATCCCCTGGAGCAGGGCATAGCAACCCACTCCAGTGTTCTTGCCAGGAGAATCCCCCTGGACGGAGGAACTAGGCAGGCTATAGCAAAAGAGTCTCAAAGAGTTGGACATGACTGAAGTAACTTAGCATGCATTTCTTCCATTTGTCCATTCACAGAATCTTTTTCACTGTCCCTCATGTTTCAAGTACTAGCATATTCTCTAGGACCACAGAGATAGAGCTTTCCCCCAACAACTTCCAGCAACTGCAGGAGACATTAGAGAACTGTCAATACCAACATAATTGAGAAAGTATCCACGGTAGAGGCTCACTGTCACAAAATTTCTGAAGCACCTATCTTGATTCAAGAAAGTTAAAAAAGCCTTAAAAGATAATATTTGAACTGACTCTTTAATGACAAGTGTTATTTAAAAAGCTTGACAAGACATGTGAAGATGTTCCAGATAAAGGAAATACTAGCTGAAATGACTCAAAAGTACAAGGGAGGACACCTCAGTCAGAAAACAGCAAGAATTTCAGTAAAGCTAGTTAAGTCTTGAAGTTGTAGCGAGAGATTAAAATAGAAATGTACAAAGAGCGATCATAAGGGTCCTTGTAAGTATATCTAAAAAGTTTGAACTTTTGCCTGAATGTAAAAGGGAGGCATTGAGTGATTTTGCTGTTGTTCAGTCACCAAGTTGTGTCCAACTCTTTGTGACCCCATAGACAGCTGCATGCCAGACCTCCCTGCCCCTCGCCATCTCCCAGAGTTTGCCCAAGTTCATAACCATTGAGTAGGTGGTGCCATCCAACCTCTCATCCTCTGTCACCTTCTTCTCCTTCTGCCTTCAATCTTTCCCAGCATCAGAGTCTTTTCCAATGAATTGGCTCTTCGCATCAGGTGGCCAATGTATTGGATCTTCAGCTGCAGTCCTTCCAATGAATATTCAGGGTTGACTTCCTTTAGGATTGACTGGTTTGATTTCCTTGTTGTCCAAGGGACTCTAAGGGGTCTTCTTCAACACCACAGTTTGAAAGCATCAATTCTTTGGTGCTCTGCCTTCTTTATGAGCCAGCTCTCACATCCATAGATAACTAAAGACCATAGCCTTACTATCCAGATCTTTGTTGGCAAAGTGATGCCTTTGCTTTTTAATACACTGTCTAGGTTTGTCATAGCTTTCCTGTCAAGAAGCAATTGTCTTTTAATTTCATGACTGCAGTCACCATCCACAGTGATACCAAGAAGAGAATACCTGTCACTGCTTCCAACTTTTCCCTTTCTATTTGCCTTGAAGTGATGGCATCTGATGCCATAATCTTAGTTTTCTGTTTAAAAGGTATATATTTTACAGAGATTACTCTGGCAGCTATGTGGTGGATAATCTGATAGATTGGAGTCAGAGATATCAATTAAAAAACTATCTTAACAATATGAATTCACCCAATCCAAGAGCATAGGATATCTTTCCACTTCTTTGAGTCATCTTCAATTTCCCTTTAATGTTTTGTAGTTCTCAGTACATAAGTCTTTAATCTCCTTGGTCAGATTTATTCCTACTTATGTTATTTTTTTGGATGTGATTTTAAAAAGAATTGATTTTGTTTCTTTTATATTCCATTTCTGGTATTTCATTGTTAGTGTAAAGAAATGCAACTGATTTCTGTGTGTTAATCCTGATACTTTGCAGGATTCATTTATCAGTTCTAGTAGTTCTGTGTGGAGTCCTTAAGGTTGTCTATAAATAATATTATGTCATCTGCATATAATGACAATTTTACCTCTTCTCTCCCAACGTGGATACTTTTCATTTCTCTTTCTTGTCTAATTACTGTGGCTAGGGCTTCTGTGTTGAAAAGAAGTGGTGAGAGAGGGCATCCTTGTCTTGTTCCAAATTCTAATATCCTAGCCAGGCTTAACTAATGAAATCTAGTTGCAATGCGGTGTTAGTTGCTCAGTCATGTCTGACTCTTTTGGAATTCCATGGACTAGAGTCCACCAGGTTCCTCTGTCCATGGAATTCTCCAGGCAAGAATACTGGTGTGGGTTGCCATGCTCTTCTCCAGTTGCAAAGTGGAACATGAGAGATTTGATACATATTTAGAATGACATAAGGGAAAAAGAGGGGTTTAAGGCTACCCCAAGTTTCTATTTTAGATGGATGAATGTGGAAGATAGCAAATACAGGGTTTGAAAATGAAATATTGTGGGCTTGGGTTAAAATGTGGTGACTACAATTTTGACATGTTGTTGGGTCTTGAACAGTTTGCTATAACTAGGCTAAAACGTTGTTTAGATAGCTGGAGATACTAGTCTGGATCTTAACACATAAACTTTGGCTGGAGAGAAGACATAGATGACATCAAATTTTTTATAAGTAAAATCTCAGAAAGTATGTTCTATATGACCAAGCAGAAGGTCATCATCAAATTATATTCTCAAATACTAAATTTATTTTTATAGCCTGTTCTAGGTAGCCCCACATGGCTTGACTTAGTTTCATTGAGTTAGACAAGGCTGTGGTCCATGTGATCAGACTGGCTAGTTTTCTGTGATTATGGTTTCAGTCTGTCTGCTCTGTGATGCCCTCTTGCAATACCTACCATCTTACTTGGGTTTCTCTTACCTTGGACATGGGGTATCTCTTCACTGCTGCTCCAGCAAAGTGTAACAACTGCTCTTTACCTTGGACGAGGGGTATCTCTTCATAACCACCCCTCCTGACCTTGAATGTGGAGTAGCTCCTCTTGGCCCTCCTGCGCCCGTGCAGCCACCGCTTCTTAGATGTGGGGTAGCTCCTCTAGGCTGCCGCCCCTGACCTCGGGCCACCTGCCATTTTGGACTCCTTTTTCCTATTCTAACTACCTAACACAACCATGTAGTTGAAGGATAACCTAACCAAGGCCGGGGTGGCGGGGGGGACTGTCATATTTATAGCATGTGGACTGTAGGGACCAGGGAATTCTCAAGGTCAGCTTAGAATTCTGTCTACCACTCTGGATAACCCATTGAATATCCCATGAGACCTTCCACTCCCTGTTTCCATCCACCACCAGATTTGGAGATTCAGTTGAGGACCATGAGACCTTGAAAGATGAGCGGCCACCAGATGGAAGGGGTAGAGGTCCTGAAATGAGTATCAAAATCATCAATGCCCCCTTCCTTCACTATCTGGCATTGCCCTAGGAAGTTAGCAAGAATCAAATCTTTATTATATTAAATTTTTAGAACTCTTTGTTCCAGCTGATAATCTATTCTGGTTAGTTCAGAAACTGGTATCAAATAATAATAGAATAATATTGTGATATACTTGGTGTTTTCCAGCTTTTTATGTATTCTTTCCTTTCCCTAATAATTCAGGTGGTATCCCTTTCTATTTCTGGGGGCCTTGAGCAAAAAGCTATTTTGAGCCATTAAGTAGATTTTGTAAATCTTTCTAAAAAACGTTAGTTTGAAAGCTAATGTGCTTTTGGTATGCAATATGCAAGCTTTATTGAGAAAGAAATTCTTCTCTTGGAGTTATAGAAAAACTGGCGTTTGCATATCAAGAGTCAAGTTGTGAGGTCAGGATACAGACTACATATAATGCATCACAGATTAGTGAAAATGCATATTAATGATTGGTTTAGTTGCCTTGAAGGAGAAAAAGTGTGTTTGCTAAAGGAATGAAGAGACTGTAATGAGATATTGGCTTGGTAAAGGAAAAGTAGAGAGACCCACATTCCTGGGTGAACTTCAAGCCACATAGAGAAGACCTTTGTGCATCTTGAGGCTGAAATGGTAGATGAGCTACAGCTAATGGAGGTGCCCAGGTGCATTCATCCCGACTCAGTGTTGGGAAAGCACCCGAGTATTCTCCAGAGCAGTGAGTGAGCTGACAGAGCCCCAGGGACTGAGAGCCAGGACAAGGTGTGAACATGTTCACTATAGGCTGAGGCTGGGTAAATGAGACTGGAGGCTACTGCAAGACAGGTGATAAATCTGGTGAAAACAGGATGACATTCATTGCAGACAACCCTCCTCTGATAGTAAAAAGACGTTTTACGTGACTCTCCTTCCTCCATATTGCAGATAGATTACTTTCAGGCAGAAGGGGAGAAAATGAAGAGCGAGAAGGAAAATAAACTAATTTAGTTCGGATTTCTAATAAAAGGGACAGGGTTCATGGACTCGTGATATTAGGTTTTCCACCACCAGCTGAAATAGAGGTCCAAATTGAAGTTAGTTGGAGAAATATGCAAAGTGACATCTTTGAAGATAAATGTCTTCCCTCAATAGCTTGATGAAATATTTTTTTTTTTACTTTACAATACTGTATTGGTTTTGCCCTTTCAACAGCTGCTGTTATTATAAAGGGAAGAAAAAGCAACACAAGACTTCCCAAATAAAAACCTTTGATGAAGAAAGGAGGTCCGTATGCTGTCTTCTGCATCTTATTGGCTTCTCCTTTTGCCTAACTCTTAAAAGTTCCCTTGAATTTCAACCTCTGCCATCCTCCTTCTATTCTCCAAGTACTGCAGTAAAGAAGGCTCATCCACACCCGTGTTATGCTTGGTTGCCTATCACATCTCTAGCCGCAGTACTGATCTTGCTTCTGAGTTCCATGCCTACATTTCCAGATCCTTACGGGTCTGCATTATTGACCTCTATATAGTGGGAAGCTCCACATCAACATGTGTCCCTTCTTTCATCTGCATCCCCTTACTTTTTCTACCTCCCTCCCTGAAATTTAAGCCTGAAATTTAAGAAAAAAAAATCTGAACATTGAGATTTCCATTCCCTCTTCTCCACCTGCACTTAACTTGTATGAATTCTACTTCCTCAATCACTCACTTCTTTCTCTTCTTCTCACTGCTCATTGCCTTTGTCTAATATTAGACTTCACTGGTTTCTTTGCAGGATTATGGCAATATCGTTGGAATAATGTCTCTGTATCAGGTTTGGCTACTCTACTCCTATGCAGTTCATTCTTCATATTTTTTATAGTGGTATTCCTAAAATGCAACCTAACCATACTACTTTTCTGCTTTAAATTGTTCAGAGGCTCTCCTTCAGGATAAAATCCATGATATACTAGGTTTTTCATGGTCTGTGTCTTGCTGCCATTTAAACTTTATCTTCCTTTTCTCAATATTATGAAGTGCAAGAGTTTCCTGAATGGGCTTTGTTCTTTCAACCCTCTGTATTTGTTAATAGGCAACACAGTACCTACATTCTTGAAATCTCATTCCCTAATAATTTTTGTCAAATATATTAACTCCCATTTGTCTTCCAAGATTCCCATCAAGCTGTACATCCACCTGATTTTTCTTCTCCAAATCATCATTTAGAGTGAAGATTTCAAACTCCTGTTCTTTCTCACTGAGCTGTCACAAAAACATGTGGGGATTATCTGTTATTTCCTTTATAACTGGAGTTGAAATAACTGTTTTTCTAATTCTATTAATACAAACAGAATTGGTAGTATATACCTCTCATGAAATTCTATAGACATCCAAACAGAACCCTTTTTTTTGTTTGTTTCTTTTAAAGTTATTTTTTCCCTGGGACTTGTCTGGTGGCCCAGTGGTTAAGACACCATGCTTCCGCGGCAGGGGGCATGCCTTCAAATCCTGGTCAGGAAACAAGGAAACCGCATGCTGTGCAGGGCAGCTGAAGAAAAGAAAGTTATTTTTTCTTGTCATCTTTGTCTCACTTTAGTTGCCTTCTTATCAGTTACCTCTTTTATCACTTTTTCAAATATGTATATCATATCCCCTATCTCATTTGAAAAGATATTGTGTTGCATGTACATGTAAATGTTTGGGCCCTCTTTCTATATCTAGAATGCTATTTTAAATACCATCATTTCTTTGTTTTTAAACTTTTTATTGTTTCTTGGGTTACAGCTGATTAACAATGTTGTGATAGTTTCAGGTGAACAGGGAAGGGACAGGACTTAGCCATAAATATACATGTAAATATCATTGTTTCTTAATATTTCCATGCAGCTTTAACTGTTTGTATCTACTAGCAATGGTCAACTAGGTTGCTTCCATTTCTTTTCCTTCAAACAATGATATGGGGAATGTCTTCTTACCTATATTACCAGTGTGAGATATAACTCTGAAAGATCTTGAGTGAAATACCCTATTTTATAGAGTATTTCCTGATTGCTCTCTGGAATTTGTTGTTCAGTCCCTCAAACGTGTCTGACTCTTTGCAGCCCCAAGGACTGTAGCACGCCAGGCTTCCCTGTCCTTTACCATCTTCTGGAATTTGCTCAAACTCATATCCATTGAGTTAATGATACCATCCAATCATCTCATCCTCTGCCATCCCCTTCTCCCCCTGCCTTTAATCTTTCCAAGCATCAATGTCTTTTCCAATGAGTTAGCTCCTCACATCAGGTGGCCAAAATATTAGAGCTTCAGCATCAGTCTTTCCAATGAATATTTAGAGTTGATTTCCTTTAGGATTGACTGCCTTGATCCCCTTGCAGTCCCTCAAGGGTCATCTCCAAAACCAAAGTTCTAAAGCATCAATTCTTTGGCAGTCCTCCAATTTACATTCTCAGCAACAGTGCAGAAGTGTCTTTATATAGCCATGCTACAATTCCATGTTAAATTAGATATTTAAATCATATAAATAATTTCTCCTACTTCTACATTCTTTAGTTTTTTTTCTTTATCTTTCATGAAACAAAAATCTTCCATTTGTTTAAATTAATTTATTTTAATTAGAGACTAATTACTTTAAAATATTGTAGTGGTTTTTGCCATATGTTGACATGAATCAGCCATGGATGTACAAATCATCAATTTTGATACAATCATGTTTCAGTTGTTTTTTTTTTTTTCCTTGCTGTTTGTGCTTTTTGGAGTTTTATTTAAAATCTCCTTTTTAACCCCAAATCACAAAAATATTATTTTCTTTATTTTGGTGACTCCTATTATCCAGTTGTTGACAATTCTGCATCTATCCAGCATTTTTACTTATTTATTTTTCTTGTATCCTTCGCCCAAGTCATAAATTAATCTCTTCTTGTACCTTCAAGAGTCTCCCAATCTTCACCTCACTAATTCAGTCTCCTACTATCTTTTGTCATTCAATCCATCCTTGTCCTTTTTATTTTCCCATTTCAAAATGTTCTCCCCAATACCTGCATGATTTCTTTAAAATATCAGTTTTGTTTCATGTTTAATATTTTTCTGTATCCGTTGAATATATTTATGATGTATGCTTTAATTATTTTGTTTTTTTCTGTTGCATTAATTCTGCTTTTTCAGGAAATGATTTTTCTACCAGTGATTTTTACTGTATAGTGCTTGAGCTCCTCAGTTCAGTTCAGTTCAGTCGCTCAGTCCAGTTCAGTTCAGTCACTCAGTCGCTGACTCTTTGCACCCCATGAATCGCAGCATACCAGGCCTCCCTGTCCATCACCAACTCCCAGAGTTCACTCAGATTCATGTCCATCAAGTCAGTGATGCCATCCAGCCATCTCATCCTCTGTCGTCTCGTTCTTCTCCTGCCCCCAATCCCTCCCAGCATCAAAGTCTTTGGAGATCCAACCAGTCCATTCTGTAGGAGATCAATCCTGGGATTTCTTTGGAAGGAATAATGCTAAAGCTGAAACTCCAGTACTTTGGCCACCCCATGTGAAGAGTTGACTCACTGGAAAAGACTTTGGGCTCCTCAGTAATTAGAAAATATATTTTATTGGATTTATCCTATTGCTTTGACTAATATCTGTTACTAAAGAGGAGATTCAGAAATCTAGACCTTTTTTTTTTTTACTTTACTGTATTGGTTTTGCCATACATTGACATGAATCTGCCATGAGTGTACATGAGTTCCCAATCCTGAACCCCCCTCCTACCTCCCTCCCCATTTCATCTCTCTGGGTCATCCCAGTGCACCAGCCCCAAGCATCCTGTATCTTATATTGGACCTAGACTGGCGATTTGTTTCTTACATGATAGTATACATGTTTCAATGCCATTCTCCCAAGTTATCCCATTCTCTCCCTCTCCCACAGAGTCCAAAAGTCTGTTCTATACATCTGTGTCTCACATACAGGGTTATCATTAACATCTTTCTAAATTCCATATATATGTGTTAGTATACTGTATTGGTGTTTTTAACTTGTGCTCTGCTTTGTTTCAGATTAGAAATTTTAATGTTGCATTCTTGTCTCACATACAGGGTTATCATTAACATCTTTCTAAATTCCATATATATGTGTTAGTATACTGTATTGGTGTTTTTAACTTGTGCTCTGCTTTGTTTCAGGTTAGAAATTTTAATGTTGCATTCTACCCCTTCTATCCCTGTCCTTCTAGTGACTCTGCTCCTGTAAATGCCTTTAACCTGAAACCTTAAGTATGTTCTGATTAGCTCTTGCAGTGGGGCTAAGGGTGAAGGTGCAAGAATGATCTGATCAGAAGCTCCCCAGGCTACATACACTCATTCATAGGTCATCTTCATTATACCCAGACCCATCTTTCTCATTACTCCACTGCCTATGGCTGACAGTGCGCCTGGTACTTCTGTATTTCTGCCCCAGAGAAGAGAAAGCAGAAGGAGAGAAAGGGGCACAATTAGGAAACCTAACCCACACTGTGCCTCATCTGAAACTCCTGTCCTTCTCTAATTTGCAAACTTCTCCATTTCCCTCTATCTTGGTTTCTCTAAGATCCAACCATCTTCGATCTTTACAAAGGTTTTATACTTTTCTGTGAGTGGCTGAATGGAGTTTCTCATGGCTGTTGTTCAACATGATCTAGGGAACATGACGCATACTGTATTTTAAACTACAGTGAGGTGCCATTCACTAAGAATACAATATGAATAGCACCCATCACAGTTAATGTTGAACTTGATTTAGAATTCATTAACCATCATAGCTCTGCTCTGGCCCATTCTGTAGAGGAATATAGGAGCTTGTGGTGTTCACTCTGTTGTCTAGAGGCAGAAAAAATCATCAAGTGTTTTTGTTGCTTTTTAAACATTGTACCTCTTAACTACAGACAGTTCCTTTAAAAGGAAGACTATTTCAAGTTATCACTGTATACCGAGCAAGAGATTCAGTTTCTGATTCCTAACAGGACATAATGAAAGAAAGAAAAAGTTAAATTGATTTCTTAAATGAAATAGGAATGAAAGGAAGGGGAATTTACTTGAGAGACATCAGAGAGACAGAGACAGAGACAAAGAGACAGGCTTCCTCAGAAAACAAAGAAGGAAAGACAAATAGTAATTGAAAATTTCTGCATTAATATTGTTGATAAGTTAGATTCTGGTTTTATTACTGTTCAAAGACCTCATAAAATGTTTTGTTTTCACATATAATCACAGGGCCTGTGTTTGTTATCAGCTGTCAGGAAGAACAAGCAGCATTATATATCATTATCTATTTAATTTTAAAGAACCAATAAAATCATAACTTGTCTCATTAGTGACTTATAACAGATTGGTAAAAGCTACTGGTTTCAGCATGAGTATCAGTTCAGTTCAGTCGCTCAGTCATGTCTGACTCCTTGCAACCCCATGAATCGCAGCAAAAAATTGACAACAAATACCAAAAAGCAAAGATTAAAAATCTGGAGTAGAGGTTGGATTTTCAAAAATACAATATTAAAGAAAGTAAAAAAAAGTCACAAAAATTATAAAATATATATATATATGAAGTTTGCTTTAAAAATAGGGTTTCTTTTTTTTTGCAGTTATAGTAGGTTATAAAATGAAAATTAAAGGAGTAATAGAGGACTTAAACATTTTAAAAATAAATGAATGATAGTATAAATATATCTAGGACTTTCTCTGGTTTTGCTGTGGGCAGTGTGGGGTCAGTTCATTTTCGGATAGTTTCTTGGTCCG
This sequence comes from Madoqua kirkii, assembly GCA_006408675.1. Lineage (NCBI taxonomy): Eukaryota > Metazoa > Chordata > Mammalia > Artiodactyla > Bovidae > Madoqua > Madoqua kirkii. Next base: position 6,960 of record SJYC01010392.1, on the reverse strand, counting down.
GCTTATATTTCTCAAGATCCATAGGCCCCTTCCTATGTAGTCAGTACTAACTACAGGGTTTTAATCTATTGCACCTGTCACTTCCAAGGCTATTCCCTCTGTTTTAGCGTCTTCTGTTTGCTGGTCTCTTCAGTGTCTGATTTCCGCCCTGACATGGGGGCGGTGGTGGGCACTTTGTAAGGCTCACTTGTTCAGTCGTGCTGTGGGAGGCAATGACGCTGCAAACAAATAACACGCATGTGCTTGCAGTGTCTCAGCCACACTGGGCCTGCTCCAGTAATGGCGCGTGTACCTTCCCTGCCCACACCGCTCAGGCTCTAGGTTGCTCTGCCGGGAACCGTCCGAGGCTAGCCCTGGGCTGCATGCACCTCGCAGGTCTAAGCTGCTCAGGTTCAGGCACTCAGGTAGTCCTCAGAGGCACAGACTCAGTTTGGCCTGCGTTTTGTGCCCTTCCCAGGTCTAAGCAGCTCAAGTGATCAGGTGTTTGGTGAGCGTGGTCCCTGAGACTTATCACCTCCCATGTCCCTGCCACTCGGTTTTCTGGGTGTACAACCGGCTCACCTTCTCAGGTGGATGTTGGCCGTCCAGAATCCCAAGAAGTCTTAGTTGGAAAAGAAGCCTGCTTGCAGTTTGGTAGATAAAGCCTCTCTGGGGCTGCGACTGCCCTCTTCCGGCTCTGGCTGCCTGTCACCGGGGGTGGGAGGGGGGTGGTAGGGAATGGTCTGCAGCCGGCTAGCTCTGTTCAGTCCTTTGTTCTGTGAGCAGGCCTGACGGTGTCTTAGGTTAGGGCTTTTCGCGTGGTAGCTACCCCACAATCTGACTTGCTAGCCCAAGTTAGTTCCCTCAGATTGCTCTCGGGGCATTCAGGACCGGTCCTTACTCTAAGCAACGCAGCCTGCGCCTCCCTGCCCAGCCCCCGCTTGCTAGTGGCAGATGCAAGCGTCTGTGCTGCTTCTCCGCTGGGAGAGTTACCGTTGGGCATGTAATCTGTGGGTTTTAATTATTTATTTATTTTTCCTCCCAGTTATGTTGCCCTCTGTGGTTCCAAGGCTTGCCACAGATTCGGCAGTGAGAGTATTTCCTGGTGTTTGGAAACTTCTCTCTTTTTAAGAGTCCCTTCCTGGGACGGAGCTCTGTCCCTACCTCTTTTGCCTTTTTGTCTTTTATATTTTTTCCTACCTCCTTTTGAAGACAATGGGCTGCTTTTCTGGGTGCCTGATGTCCTCTGCCGGCATTCAGAAGTTGTTTTGTGGAATTTACTCAGCATTTAAATGTTCTTTTGATGAATTTGTGGGGGAGAAAGTGGTCTCCCTGTCCTATTCCTCCGCCATCTTAGTCCCCAATTCTACATAGACTTTTGATAAAGATTAAGCAAAATATCATGAAACACCTGAGTCATAGTAGCTCAATGATGGTTAATTCCTTTATATTCATGGGTCTGCCACCTACGTGAAAAATACACCAATCAAATCATGCTTTTTTTTTTTTTTTTGCTTTGGAGCAAGCATTTTATAGGAATATTTGAAAGTATAGATTGGGGCTAACCCCTAAACTTATTATCAGGTGACATTTTCTGGAGAGTTCTATTTACGTCTTTAAATTACTCTGTGATCTGGTATATGCTGCTTGCATTGAATACTAACTTGAAACTGAGAGAAGGTGAGATCTCACTAGATGCTGAGCCCTTTCCAGTTTTCCAGAGTGAGTCATACTTGTACTTTACTAGCAGTTCTTAAAAAAAGGGTGCTTAATGAGAAACATGAAGGAAGAAGCTATTGATGCAAGTGCTTTTGAGAATGTCAAACAATAGGATAGCCACAGACTAAATAAGCAAATACTTACACTGTATTCTCACCTTACAACTGAGTTTCCATGTATGTCTACTAAATAGGGCAAAGAGCTATCCTGTAATATTCAGAGCTTTCACAGTCATCTTCCAAAGTCTACTGCATGATTATTAGGCACTACTGTGTGTATTTACAGGACATCACGGTGGTGGGAATGTTTGCTGTGGGCCGTGTTCTGTAACACTGCTGTGAACTGTTGAGTTATGGAAGACTAGCTTTGCCCACCAACCCAGGAATAACTGCAGACTGCCGTAGCACTAGTCTTGTTATGACTGATCGAATCAGGATGGAGAAATTTCCTCCTCTCGAATTTGGGACATTTCTAGTATTTTCTTTTGTAAGAAAAATAAACCATCCTAACAGACTCATTTAAAACTATAATGCAAAATCTTGTCATCCCCAGAAGGACAGTCTTTTAGCATCTTCCCAGAAGGTGGTCATCTGAACGTTCCCCTTTAGTGGTTTTCCATAATGCTCTTGGGATGATGACCAAACCTTGCCCATGGCCTACAGACCCAGCCTCACCTCAAGTCCATGCATGAGAGCCCCCCAGCCATCCTGGTCATCTCTTAACCCCACAAAAGAGCTGTGGTCCTTGGGGACTGGGGACTTGTGTCCAAGCCTGTCCTCTGACAACCCAATTAGGAGATGGGGCAGCCAGGCAGATGAGGTACCAGTTCACAAGGGGCACAGCCCCTCATAGGAAAGGGCCTGAGGTGGAGAAAACTGTACATTTCTGGAGCTGCTTGGGCAGAGAAGGGAGGTGGGACTGCAAGGGGCCATTAGGTTTATCTTGCCAGGAGGACTCTGGTGAGGGGGGCAGGGCAGGCAGGTAAGTTTGAAGCCAAGGCTAAAATGCTCAGGAGGGCAAAGCATGAAAGCAGTGGAAGTTTTAATGCACATTCACAAATTCTCTGTCACACTTCCACCAGAAGGTGGTCCTAGGTTCTGCCTTAAGGAGTAGAAAGGCATAGACATGATGCTGTGTGAGCTCCAACACTAGCTCAGAAAGTCTATGCAGATTCCACCTGGCTTGTCTCATTTGCCACATGCTTCAAAGCTCCAAGGCCATACATAACACAGGAGAAAGCCCACGAGAGGCCATATGGGGAAGGGGATGCCCAACAGTAGACCTGTGAGTAAGGGACCCTTTGAACAACTCCAGATCAGCCATCCCCTGAATGACTATGTGAGAGATCTGAGCCAGAAGCATAAGCTGAGTCTAGTCCACCTCCAGATCACGAAGATGAGAGTAAAAGGATGATTATCTTAAGCACCTAACTTGAGGATTTGTTTTGCACCAACACTGCATGACATGAAGGCTAGGAACTTGAGTCTTGCTCCCTGATCTTGTATCCCCAGCGGCAGGAACAGTGTCTGGCCCAGAGCAGTATTTGTTGGATGAATGAATGAATGAACAAAGGAGAAGCTCACTCTAACCACCAGCAACCTGTACCTTCTTCTGGCCAGCATCTGCCTTTCCCATCTTGCTGACCCCCAATCAGCCCTTGGATCCCAGCTCCAGGATCACTTTCCCCTTCCTCAGGGTGACTGCCCATCTCCTGTCTAGATAAGCGTCCTGTCTGATACCCCCGAATCACCCTGTGTTTCTCCTTTATGACACTTCCCAGGACTATCATTACATAACCAAGCTGCTGAAATTCCTGGCTGGCCCACTGTCTCCTGTGCTTGACTGTAAGCCACCTGACAGCAGGGATGGGTTCTGCCTGTTCACAAGTGTGTCTCCAGCGCTGAACAAATCCTGGCACAGAGTCCACTGAAGGCACGTCAGAACAGTTCTGGAGACTAACGATATTCAACCTAGCTGTTTTTACTCACAACACTTGTGATACCAAATGTATGGGGCTTTCTCCCACACCCAGCAGTTTTCCGGATACTAGCTGGGTGTCCCACAATTCAGTTTGCTTCAGACGCTGACCATCCAGAGTCAGCTTTGGACCCCACAGGATTAAGGGCTTGGTTCTCAAGACTACTCTCACACCAGATGCCAGTCACAGGTCTCCGCCCCCAGGCTGCCCACTTCTGCCCTGCTTTGGCTCCAAAGATATGAGGCTTCCTACAACCCCTCTACTTCAAGTTTGATCATTTGTTATGAGAGCTCATGAATCTGGAGGCAGAATAAGTACTATTATTTACTGTAGTTTATCATAAAAGATATTCAGGAATAGCCAAGTGGAAGAAACACACTGGGCAGGATATGGGGCAAGAGCACGCAGCTTACACGATCTCTCTGGGCTCACCACCCTCCCAGCACTTCTCTGTGTCTGTCAACCTGGAACTTCTCTAAAGCTAACTGTTGAAAGCTATCTGTTGAGGTTTTATGTAGGCAAGAGCGCTTAAATCAATGGCATTGTTGACTAAACTCTACCTCCGCTCTCTTCTCTCCCCTGTTGCGGCTGCTAAGTTGCTTCAGTGTGACTCTGTGCAACTCCATAGATGGCAGCCCACCAGGCTCCCCCATCCCTGGGATTCTCCAGGCAAGAATACTGGAGTGGATTCCCATTTCCTTCTCTCCCTTACTGATCATTAAAACCCCTTAATCCTGCCTTGGTCTTTTGGGCACAGGCTCCCATCCTAAAGCTATCTAGACTCTGTCCAGTTATATGTCATCTTGTCAGCATATAAAAGACACTTCTTAATGGCTCAGATGGCAAAAAGTCTGCCTGCAATTCAGGAGACCCAGGTTCAGTCCCTGGATCAGGAAGATCCCTGGAGAAGGAAATGGCAACCCAATCCAGTATTCATGCCTGGAGAATTCCATTGGACAGAGGAGCCTGGCGGGCTATGAGGCAGACATGACTGAGTGGCTAATACTTTGGAGACATAGCACTCCGGAGATTCCAGGGGTCTTAAGAGCCGTTTGCTAGAACCTGGGACAAAGACTGAATATTAATTTTTTTATGACACCACAACAGCCAACCCATTATTAGAAGCTTTGAATTCTTAGTATTCTCATTGAGTTAGAACTAGCCTGTTAGCTACTAGCCTGTCTTCCACCAGGCTTTCCGAGTCCACTCACACTTCAGTCATCCTCAAACCACACAGACCTTGGGGAACCTAAGACGTTGAGTGTCTTCTTCAGGTCTACATAACAGTCGGGGGGAAAGCTGAAACCTGGAGCCAGCTCTCTGCCTTGCCAGTTCTGTGCATTCCCATTACACCGCACTGCCTCCTGGATGTTTTCACAGATGTTAAATGCTGTGGTGGCATCACAACCCTCCAATCAAAGAACAACAAACAAATCTGAGTGCTTTTCATAATGGAACATATGAAATGGGTGAAGCTTCTTAACACTCAACACATGGTGTCCAAGACCTATATAGAACAAGAGCTCATGTGATCCTTTAGGCACCTCCCTGCCAAATACCTATGGGTGAGACCCTGAGCAAACATTTAATTCAGATTTTAATTTGGCCCCTATTTCCTAGACAGACCCTGGGTCAATTTTCTGCAGAGGGATTTTTTTCTCTTCCTTGTCATTCCCAGGGTCTTTGGAGATTAGGGACAGAAATAAACTCCAGGTGATCTGCAACAGTTCAGTAAGATACCACCCCTGAACAACTGAGCTTTTGACAATACAATGACTGGGAAAACAAAATGTGAAAATTTTAATGGGATGTGATGTGAAAAGAAAAAAACATACAGAATCATGTACTACATGGCTAAATTTCTTAAAGGAATATATGTATATGCTTAGAAAACTAGGATGGAAAGAAATAAACTTTAAAATGACATGGTATTTCTCATCCTTCGGATAGGCAAAAAAATTAGACTGTTCGTTTCTGGTGCACACTAGTCTCAAAAGGGATGAATTTATTCACACACTGTTAGTGAGAGGGTTAACTGGAATGGAATTTGTAGAGAACCAGTGGTCTTATTAAAACAATAAACACACATACCCTTTGCCCTAAGAATTCAAATTCTGGGTTTCTAGTTCCCAAGATGCTCACTCATGTGTACAAGGCAGCAATAAGAATAACTATAAAAATTTGAAAACTGAAATGTTCTCATGTATAGAAATGGCTGGAAAATTACAGTTTGTCCATACAATGGAATATGATTCAGCCTTAAAAGGAAGAGGTGGACTTAGGTGCAGGCATGGACAAACCTCTGGAGACACAGCCCAGTGAAAGACAGATGAGAGAGTGCTGGCATAGCAGATATAGGAAAATTTCATGTAGGTAAAATGTACATCTGCATATCTCAGTGGACCTATGGAAATTTTAAGACAATATGCAAACTTACTGAAAAAGGTGTGGAAGGAGACAGCCCTCTAAATTAACAGAGGTGAACTTTTAACCTCGATTGTAAACTTTTCAATATCTACTCACATATTTAGTGCACTCTTTGTACATTGTGTTATGTACAAATTTAAAAGATTTAGTAATGGTAGAAGAAAATGTTAATACTGCTAAATCAAAAAAAAAGGCAAGCCCTAATACCGCCCGTATAGTGTGAACTCAATTATGTTACAGATACGTTACCAAACTGGATTGAGTGGTTTTAAACAGGAGTGGGAATGGAGCTTTTTATTGTTTACTCTTCAGAACTTTGAACCTATTACTATTTTTTTAAAAAATACAAGGAATAATTAAAAAAAAAAAACAGAAAGAGAAAAAATGTCCTTAATGTTACGGGTGCTTATAGCTGGGATTACAGGTAATCTTAATTTTCTTTAAAACAAATCACAGACAGAAGACTGATAGGAAACTCTTTAACCAGGTGGTAGCATCTTAGAAGATTTCTTTCTCATTGGTAATTTTCTGCATTTTCCAAATTTTCTTAAGTAGACATGTCTTACTGTTACAATCAGAAAAAAAAAGAAAGCTGTAAAGTTTATTTATTAACGTGGTTAAACAAGAAGTCACAAGGTGGGTACAGGATAAATTACAAAGAGATTAGTGGTTTTGAAACAGTACCTCTTTCAAAACTCAATGCAACACGGAACTTGATATATAAGAGAGATAAAGGCAGAGTTTGCGAGGAGGGGCTTCATGCACAACTTGGCAGAAGCCCCATAACTGCAGAAATCAGGATTCTAGGAACACCATCGGGAAAAGCACAGTACAGAACGGGGCTTCAGGGGGTGGGG